>PISX010018480.1:0-40514 GCA_004024625.1 Mellivora capensis
AAATAAATGAAATCTTGCCATTTGCGATGACGTGGATGGAACTAGAGGGTATCATGCTTAGTGAAATAAGTCAATCGGAGAAAGACAACTATCATATGATCTCCCTGATATGAGGAAGTGGAGATGCAACATGGGGGGTTGGGGGGGTAGGAAAAGAAGAAAAGAAACAAGATGGGATCGGGAGGGAGACAAACCATAAATGACTCTTAATCTCACAAAACAAACTGAGGGTTGCTGGGGGGGGGGATCGGGAGAGGGGGGTGGAGTAATGGACATTGGGGAGGGTATGTGCTATGGTTAGTGCTGTGAAGTGTGTAAACCTAGCAATTCACAGACATGTACCCATGGGGATAAAAATACATTATATGTTTATTAAAAAAATTTAAAAAAAAAGAAGAGGTGGTATATCTATGGAATGGAATGGAATGGATACGATGGAATACTATGCAGACATGAAAAAACAAAATCTTGCCATTTGAAACAACATGGAACTAGAGGGTATTATGCTAAGAGAAATAAGTCAATCAAAGAAAGACAATTATCATACAATCTCACTGATAGGAGGAATTTGAAAAACAAGACAGAAGATCATAGGGGAAGGGAGGGAAAAATGAAACAAGATTAAACCAGAGAGGGAGACGAAATATAAGAGACTTATTCTCAGGAAACAAACTGATGGTTGTTAGAGTGGAGGGAGGGATAGGGTGGCTGGTTGATGGACACTGGGGAGGGAATGTGCTATGGTGAGTACTGTGAACTGTGTAAGACTGATGAATCACAGATAGCCTATCTGAAACAGGAAATGAAAGGGAAAGTGGCAGTATAAATGTTCTAGTTGCTTTTCTGTATTTAGTCCAGTTTCTTTATTGGTGAAATGTAAACTGAAGATTGGGTGGGGGAGAAGACTCTCCAGGGCTTCAGCTTATGCTAGACATAGAGCCCCCTCTTCTGCCTCCCTGGTCAATAGTCTCTCCTTGACCAGGATCCTCTTGTCTAATTTGATGAGAGACATCATCATCTTTGTACTATCTGGATCCCCTTGAACAAGTTACCAATTTGTATCATGATTGGTGCTACGTTGAGCATTTTTTCCAGAAGTTTCCATCCATGTCTAGTAGAGTCTTGTTTCTTGGAATGACACTGAGCTTGCCTCAAGCCTATGAGAAGAACAGGTTATGTGTACTTCTCTAGGTACCCTATTGTCTACTGAGCAGTTAGGGTGGGGAAGACAGTCTACATAACAATCTTCAAATAAGGTTCCATTTACAGAGTAATAACCTTTATCTATTCTTTAATTTACTCCTAACACCAATGCTGTAAACATATGTCTTTGAATCCATTTTATGGGTGAGAATATCAAGATCCATAGAAATGAGACACTTTGCCCAAATACACAGTAAACAAGTAGTAGAGCCAGGATCTTGGCCCACACATGTCAAAGTTCTAAACCCACAATTTTATTTCTTATGTTATCCTTTCTTCCTATCATAATACAAATGGGAAAAGATTTGTTCCAGTATTTATACTAGCTAGAGCAAATTTCTTTTCTCTGGTGCTCAGACTTCCCATTTCCAAAATGATAGTATGAACTAAGGGCCTTTCTACTTCTTACAGTTAGTGATTCTGTGATGGACAGTCTCAAAAGTTCTGGACATAAAGGTACAGTTTATCTGAGGTAAGAGGAAGGGAGTATTTAAGCCATTCCAGTTCATTTGTAGAGCTGCTGCTTTTTTTTTTTTAATTTCTTTTCAGCGTAACATAATTCATAGTTTTTGCACCACACCCAGTGCTCCTTGCAATGCGTGCCCTCCCTAATACCCACCACAGAGCATAATTGATGCCATCTTTGGAAAGGATCAGTGTTGGTTTGTAGAATGAAGAAGCAGAGTCGACAGTTCAGGGGAATCTGGGCTAGCAGTTAAAGCATTCAGTGGGGAAATGTTAAGTTTATTTCTAGCTCCCTCAATTTCCACATATCTGCCTTTTCCACTGCCTTACTTCCCATATTCAGTAAAAGTAGGTAGGGTGCCTATTCATAATTAGTATTTTCCTGATCAAGAAGATGTTATGACAGTATCTAATGCCAAAGATAATGCCCTAAGACCCAGCCAAAGATAATGCCCTATTCCACTTCTAAGAGTACACCCAAAAGAAAGGCATACCTATATTCACCAAAAACAACTTCTAGAATGTTTAGAGTAGCACTACTGAACACAGCCCAAACTTGGAAACTCACCAAATGCCCATCAACAGTACAGTGGGCAAATAAGCAGTACATATTAATGCAATGAAATTCTATACAGCAATAAGAACAAATGATCTACAACTTTTATGCAATAATACAAATAAATCCCACAAAAATGTTGTCAAGCAAAAAAAGTACAACATGAAAAATACATACTATGGGATTTCCATTTTACGAAGTACAAAAAGAAGCAGAGCACAATTAATGGTGCTGGGGCAACTACCAAAGAATGAAATTCTTTTTCCATATACATGAAACTGACTCAAAATGGATCAATGGCCCAGATATGAAAGCTAAAAGTATAAAATTCTTAGAAGAACCCAATGACTTTGGATTTGGTGATAGATTTTTAGATATGGCACCAAAACACAAACAACAGATGAAAAAATAAATTAGACTTCATCGAAATTAAAAACCTTTGTGCCTCAAAGGACACTATCAAGGAACTGGAGAAAATATTTCTAAATCATTTATAAAGAATATACAAAGAACTATTTCAAAAAGACAAAGAACCCAATTGAAGATGGAAAAAAACAACTTGAGTAGACATTTCTCCAAAGACAAAGGATGGATATAATGAAACAATGGAAAATAACAAGGGTGGGTGATGATGTGGAGAAATTAAAACCCTTGTACATTACTGGTGGGCACATAAAATGGTGCAGCCACTGTGGAAAACTCTTTGTTGGTTCTTCAAAAAGTTAAACGTAGAACTGCTATATGATCCCAAAATTCCCCTCCAAGGTATATGTCCAAAATAATTAAAAGCAGATACTCAAGAAGTACCTGTACACAAGTTTGTAGCTGCACTATTCACAATAGACAAAAGGTGAAACAGCCCAAATATCCATCAACGAATGAAAGGATAAGCAAACTGTGGTAGACACAAACAAAAAAGCATTATTCATTCATTCAATGACTTCAGTCATTGAAGTATCAATGAAATACTGATGTGTGCTGCAAAGCTGATAAGCCTCCAAAATATTGTGTTCAAAGCCACTAATCAAAAGGTTACATATTATATGATTCCATTTATATGAAATATCAGAATAGATAAATTCATATAGAAAGACACAGATTGGTGGTTGCCAGGGGCTTAAGGAGGGTCAAATGGGGAGAAGCTGATTACTGGGTAAGGGTTTTACTTTGGTGTGATGGAAATGTTTGGAACTAGATAAAGGTGGTAGTCTCCCAATGTTGTGAATATGTTAAATGATACCAAACTGTAGATTTTTAAAGTCGTTAATTTTGGGCACTTGTGTGGCTCAGTTAACCATCTGCTTTCATCTAAGGTCATGATCCTAGTGTCCTGGGATGGAGCCCTGCACTGTAGGGTGAGGGGGGGGCGTGTCTCTGCTCAGCAGGGAGTCTGCTTCTCCCTCTCCCTCTGCTGCTCTCCCTGCTCTTTCCCCTTCTCTCTCACTCTCACTCTGAAATAAATAAAATCTTAAAAAAAAATAAAGTCATTAATTTTGTTATGTGAGTTTCACCCAAATAAGTCATTTTTTAAAAAGAGAATGGAGAGGTGCCTGGGTGGCTTGGTTGGTTAAGCAGCCAGCTCTTGGTTTCTGCTCAGGTCAAGATCTTAGGGTTTTGAGATCAAGCCCCACATCGGGCTTCCCACTCAAGAGAGAGTCTGCTTGTTGATTCTCTCTCTCCCTCTGCCTCTGCCCCCTCCCCCTGCTGGTGCTCTCTCTCTCTCTCAAATAAATAAATAAATCTTTAAAAATTTTTCAAAATAAAGAGACTGGGAAAAAAAACAAATGTGAACAGCAAAAAACAAGTAAATACATAAATTATTAATAATAATAACCAAATAATAAAGAGGAGGAGGAGGAGGAGGAGAAGAGAGAGGAGAAGGAAAAGGAGAAAGAGGAAAAGGTGAAAGAAGAGGAGGAGGAAAAGGAAGAGGAAAAGAAGGAGGAGGAGAAAAACTTCAGTGCCCTTAGAAGTCAGGATAGTGGGATCCCTCAGAGAGGTAGAAAGGGTAATCATTGGATGGGAAAAGAAAGGGGGCTTCTGGGAGGCTAGTAATGTCCTGTATCTTGATTTGAGTGCTGGTTACACATGTCTAAGTTTATGAAATTCATCAAGTACTTATACTAAGTGTGCATAGTTTTCTGTATGTATATTATGTCAATACCGAAGTTTTTAAAAAGATTCACTGGCAAAAATGCTCCCTTAGAAAGAACATATTTTTCTAGAATATTTTTCTGAAATGGAATAAGACCCCACTTCAGTTCAGCAGCATGCGCTGACATCCATATTTCCCCCCAAATTAGCAATGATTCTTTAAAGCACAACAAAGCTTGACTATACAATGGGTGGGGAGGGGAGGGGAAGCAGTGCGCTGGTATTGTGGGAGAGTGGGTAATCATGAGTCCCGAGCTCCAATTCTGCTGTTCTGCTTTCTAGCACTATCTGACCACCAAGAAGCCACTTCAGGGCTGAACCTCAGGCTTCCTTCCTCATTTGGGCACTGGGCATAATAATGACCAAGAAGAAGATGAAATGAGCTGGTCTGAGTCTATTGCTCTCAAACTGAATAATATGATAGAACTGCTGCAAGAAATATCATGGAGAAGTGGGTGCAAAGGAACCAAAAGAATTGAGCTCATTCCCTTGGGAAACACATCCTATCCCAAACAGAGCTAGAGCAGTTTGTAATCTGCTTTACCCAAGGAGCCTCCATGTAACAGTAATGAACCTATGCCACCATCTATTCTGTTTGGATCTGCCTTTCCTTCCCTTACCAATATCCTTGGGAGACTGTCTAAGAAGAAATCAGGTCAAAGATTCTCAAACATTTTTGCCAAGTGCAATATTACACGAAACGCCAACAAGTTAAAAGAGCTTCTTTAATCAAAGAGGCGATGAGGGACTCCCCTAGTTGGCCCATGCCTATCTTCTTTAACTAGCCCAGGATCACCCCAGAAACAACTTCCTAAAGCTTTGGGGGTTCCAAAGAACCTGATGTAAATGCAACTAATCTAATCTAGTCTATTTTGCAGACGGGGAAATTGTCAGAGGCTCCATCAGAACTTGGACTTGTCACTTCCCCAGAGCCCGAGTAGAGGACAAAGTAGCATTGTTGTCTAACTTGCCCTGCTGCTACTTGGGTCTTGAAGGGAGGCAGTCATTGGTGGGTTCTTGAAAGCCTGAGTTCCATGCCCAGAGACAAAATGAAGAGGGGTCTTGAGATGCTTTGTTTTCCCTCTCCTTGACATGCATGCAGCCTGGCCATTGTCCACTCCTGGGAGTGAGGGATTTCTTGTTCCCATATCGCTTTGAGGCTGCACCATGCATAACCCAGCCTTGGCTACTTGTCTGGCTGAATGCTTTCATTTCCTTCTTTAACCTGTGGCCCCCTAAGCCAAGCAGAACTCTTCCCAGAGGATACAGCAATGGTGAGCAAATCCCCTGGACAACGTCTGGATGCCAAGTTGCTAAAGTCACTGTACAAATATCTCCTTCTATATATGCACCACTTAATACTTTACAAAATACATTTACTAACTTTTAAATATAATCATTTATCCAATTAAATGTTGAATAATTGTTTCATTAAGCATTACTATGTGCACTGCATTAGACTCAGCACTGATAAGTCAGTCAAACCAGATAGCCACTGTCACAGCTCTGAGTCTGTCATCCAACTATAGCCAGAGGCAAGCAATCAGCTCCTTGGAGTGCAGCGCTATAAATGGGGGAAATCATCCCTGAAGGCAAATGACAATTGTTGCAGGCACAGACAACAGAGTGTGTAAAGACCGAGGGGGTAAAATAGTGCATGGCATGGCTTGTTTGGGAAATGCAAGTGTTCAGGCTACTGGGATCTGAACTGGGACTAAGGGTTAACTGAGAAGTCACATTCGGGAAGAAAGGTGCCAGCTGATACCAGGGAGTTACGTAGATAACAAATTGCCAAAACCTCAGTAAATGTGTGTCTTCATTTAGGTTCCTTTAGAAGCAAATCGTGAATCAAGGATTCCAGTACAAGTAGTTTATCTGTATGATGATCCCAGGAACCCAGCAGAGAAGAGGGGATGTGAAACAACAATGGGGAGGCAACCTAAAGGGGGTGTCTTATCAAACATGTTATTACTATGAGCAACTGCAGCTCAATCCCCCTGGGAACTCCGAGCCAGGAGAGGACCACCCCTCAGAGTTACCATCCTTGAGGTGCCATGGGGGTTGAGGTATCTATCCACTCACTCCCATCAGTCACTGGTTGAGGGGTTCCCCTAGGGCATTAATCCTCCAACACATCTACTACAGCACTATCCTGTTTGGATGTCATTCTGATGATAATGGAAAGACATGGATATTTTCAGGGAAAAGGAGGTCAGGAACAAATTTTCATTCTGAGGTAGAGTTCTTGGTGTGGAACAAGAGTTACAGGAGAAAACTTGGACCAAGAGGGAGGCTGGAGCAGTGGTCCAGGTGAGAAATGACCTGGTGGTAGTGGGGCAATGATGGAAAATGCAGTTGGGATCAATAGAATTGTAGGAAATAGTAGAATAAAATCATTGATTAATCTGATACCAAGGACTGGGGGAAAAAGAGATAGCATGATTTACTCAGAATACACACATTTGGTGTGGACAACTATATATTCCAGGGTGTTTAGGAGCTAAAAAAAAAAATAGCCAGAAAAGATAAAAGGACCATGAGGAGTCAAATACACAGCAATTCATTTTTTATAGAAACAGGGAATTTAGTGCAGGGAATATGACAGACATGGATTTTACAGGAGTCCTTTTAACAGTTTAAATCCACAGAAAACTGTCCAGAGTTCTCAGGATTAAGCTCCAAACAGAGTAAAGAACTTTTTGTCCCTTGAGTTCTACTGAAGCTAGGGTCAATGGAACCTCTTAGGAAATACGCCATTCTTACCACCATTGTCCACACCCTTCTTCTGATCAATGGTTCTCAAACTTCATCATGCATTAGAATCCCCTGAAAGGCTTTTTAATGGGCCCTACCCCAGATTTTCTGATTCAGTAGTTTGGAGTAGGACCCAAGAATTTGCATTTCTAAACATTTTCTATATGATAGGGTGGGGCAGGAGGCAATCACCAGAGATAGGGCTGGAGAAGAACCTAGGGGACTTCTTAGAGCGGGTAACACTTGAGATAAGCCTTGAAGAACCAGTAGGACTTTAGAAAAAAGAAGGAAGGAGAGAGAAAACCTCATGTCCACCTGACTTTAGGACTCTTATATTGTCTCCCTCATTTCTTCTTTCTCCTTCAAATATATGAAGAAGCACACAAGTGGCATCCTTTCACAAAAGTTTGTCTAAGAGTTGGTGCCCTCCCCTATGGCTCCTGCTAGGAGCCTGACTGGGTTTTGCATGGAAAAGGAACAGCTCATTCTTGATACCCTGTGCCATACAGAACACATTCATTTCCAGGATTAAAAGCACATTAAGGTAACACACACCACATGTAGGAAGGGAAGTGACCAGACACCCTATTTTCTCCAATCCTTGTGAAATAGATATAATTCATCTATCCATCCACTCATCTGTGTGTACACCCACATGCACACACAAACACACATACACACCCGTTCTCTACCACCACAGGCCAGGGAGGCATAATTTCCAACCTCAAAACCTCTTTCCAAGGAGCCAAAGATGAACTTAGTTTCCAGACTTTTAGTGTACCATCTGAGACCTAAATCCAAACCCTGATCTTTTTCCTCTGCTAGAAGAATGGCTTTTGGTTATTACACATTTTTCTCTGTGTTGATCTTTTAAAAAAATATTTCCATAAAGCTACCTGCCAAATGTTTTCATCTCAAACACGTGTAGCTTTCCTATAATTCATGTTGTGGTTACATCAGTGGTTAGGACTCCATTCACCTGTTAATTTAAGTTGTCTTCAAAGTCTGAAATTCGTCAACAGGCTCAATTCTTAGGAATACAGCTGGTCAAAGTTTTAGCTTGCCTAAACTCTTTACCGCAGATTCTGTCTGCCTTGACAGACTTGTCTTTTGTTAGCATCCTTCCCATCACCTACCCACCCCTCACTTTATGCTCTTGCCAATCCGAACTTCCTTTAGTTACTTGAGTGTACCATGTTCTCTTAGGTCTCAGCTATGGACTTAGGCTCTACTCTTTACTTAGAACACCTTCCCTTAACTATTCATTTCTTACTCCTACTCATTCTCTATGTATCAGCTTAGATGATCAGCATATTAATAATTATTATTATAGCTTAGATAGACGGCAGGCTCACTATGTGCCTGGCATGAAATAAGTACTTTACCTGCAATCACTTATTTGACATATATAAAATAACCCCCATAGAAGTAGATATAATCATCAGTATTATCATTTCATAAATGAGGAAATAAAGGTAAGAGATTGTAAATAATTTCCCCAAGGTCATAATGACTAGTCAGGGATAAAATATGAATCTGAACCCAGGCAATCTGATTCTGAATACCCTGAAAATAACTGTCTATGTTCCTTAAAGTGTTCTCCAAGTTCAGCTAAGCCTTCACTAGACTTCACTGTGTGACCACTCTTGTGGGTCCCCACCAGCCCCTATTACTTGCAAAACTGTCCTAAATATACTACACTAATTGTCCATTTATTTCTTCCATCCCTCAAAAACACACAGAAGCTGTTTTCCATTCAACCTGTATCCCCTGGCTCACAGTAGGTCTGTAATTGTTTAAGAAAGATAGGAATAAATTTGAACAAGACAGAGCCTGAGTCAACTTCCATCCACAAGAAAACATATGCTAATCCAATTAGTCATACCAACCCCAAGCTATAACTAAACCAATTAAAATTTAGAACAAAAATTTTCAGCACTTTTGACAATGCCTGCTAACATAAAAATAATACATCAATTACCAATCTTTTTCATTTATTCATGAAAGGAGGTGTCCCAAAGAATTCCAATTGTTAAGACTTCCTATGATGGGCAAGTGCTTGGAGATAAGAAAGCTTAATTTAAAAAATAACAATAAGTAATTCTAATACTTAGTACATCTCAATTGCTTATGTTTAAAAATAGAGTCAGATCTGGGTAGGAGTTTGGCTGACTGGGTAGGAAACTATGTTAAAAGTTTGATGTCAGGTGGGAAATTGGGGATACGTAAGGACATCTGAGACCAGGGAAAGGGGTTGGTAAAACCAAGACTACAGACCACCAACCTGAGAGCTCTAGTGAGTTTTATATGAAGATGGGTCTCAGCCTTCCTAGGCTCAGATGCAAGGGATTGCCAAAGTCCTCTGCCTCCAATAGGATGGGTTTTACAGCCTAAACATCCAACTGGCAGCAACAAAAATGAGGTGGTATCCTGGATTGACCTGCCCTTCCTTGCTTGACACCCGTGGGTTCTGAAGGAGAGGGTTGCTGGTTACCACTTGGTTCAGAGAGCTGATGATTTACCAGATTCCTAGGCTTAGACTTCACTAAGCTTTACCCAGACACCTGACCTCCCTACCACACTCAGTCTAGATCAGTTAAAAATCTGGTTCCATCTCCGCATGTCCTCCATGTTATTTGTTATGCTCAGCAAATAAGTGAAACCATATGATAAAAAAAAAAACAACTCTGGTTCCACCACAAAAGACACAGGATAGCTAAAGCAAGCCTGAAAAAGAAAAATAAAAACCTGGGTGTTCAGTTGGTTAAGCATCTGCCTTCAGCTCAGGTCATGATCCCAGGGTCCTGGGACTGAGCCCCAGATTGGGCTCCCTGCTCAGCAGGGAGTCTGCTTCTCCCTCTCCCTTTGCCCCTCCTCCTGCTCATATTCTCTCTTTCTCTCTCACCCAAATAAATAAAATCTTTAAAAAACATATCTTAAAAAAAGCTTTTTTTAAAAAAAGAAAAAAAGCGTTTTTCACAGCTTTTTTTTAAAAAAAGAAAGAAAGAAAGAAAAAGAAACCTGGAGGCATCACAAATCCAGACTTCAAGCTATATCACAAAGCTGTAGTAATCGAAACAGTATGGTACCACAGAGATATGAAAAGGTGTTCAACATCACTTATCGTCAGGGAAATGCAAATCATGACTACAATGAGATATCACCTCACACCTGTCAGAATTGCTGAAATTAGCACAAAAACACACAAGAGGTGTTGGCAAGGATGTGGAGAAAAGGTAATCCTCCTATACTGTTAGTGGGAAAGCAAACTGCTACAGTCACTCTGGAAAAGAGTATGGAGGTTCCTCAAAAAGTTAAAATAAAACTATCCAACAATTGCATTGCTGGTTATTTACCAAAGGAATGCAAAAATACTAATTCAAAGGGATATATGCACCCTGATGTTTATATCTATAGCAGCATTATCTATAATGGCCAAATTATGGAAACAGCCATAATTGAAAGTGCCCACTGACTGGTGAATGGATAAAGAAGATATAGCGTGTGTGTGTGTGTGTGTGTGTGTGTACGTGTGTACACACACAATGGAATATTACCCAACCATAAAAAGAGTGAAATCTTGACATTTGCATGGATGGAGCCATATGGTATTTTGCTAAGTGAAATAAATCAAAGAAAGACAAGCCATATGATTTCACTCGTATGTGGAACTTAAGAAACAAAACAAATGAGCAAAGGTGGGAAAAAAAGAAGATACAAACCAAAAAACAGACTCTTCACTATATAGAGAACTGATGGCTACCAAAGGAAGGTGGGTGGGTGGGGGAGGAGTTAAACATGGGGATTAAGGAGAGCATTTGTTGTGATGAGCACCAGGTGATGTATGGAAGTGCTGAATTGCTATATTGTACACATAACACTAATATGTCATTGTGTGTAACTAAATGGAATTAAAACTTAAAAAAATAGGGTTCCTTTATTTTCCATTTTCACAGCTTTTCTGGTAAAGCGACATACTTTCTATTTCCCATGCAAAGTTGGCCATTCTCCCTTCTTCCTTTCTTCTGCTTTTTGCTTTTCTTCTTTGAGTTCCCTACCTCAATGCAATTGGCCAGAAGGAAACCAAAAGCTTAAAGATAACTATCCTGATCCCAGAATGATACATAAAAATCCCATTACACTAATGCTAAAGCCCAGACTCCATGGATGGTACACATGGCTCTGAATGACCTAGCCTGGCACCAGCCAGCTCAATAGCCACTAGACCACTGTAGCTTTGAGCACTTGACACATGGGCAGTCGGAATTGAGATGTTCTGTAAGTGCAAACTCCACACTGGCTGTCAAAGACTTTGTACCAAATATTGATGATGATGATCTAAAATTTCATTAACTGTTGTTCATATTGATCACATGTTGATACAGTAGTATTTTGGATATCTTGAGTTAAATAAAACATATTATTAAATTTACCTTTACTTGTTTCAATTTTTAAATGTGGCTACCAGAAAATTTAAAATTACATGTGATGAGGATGATGAGAAAGGGGAACACTCTTACACTGTTGGTGGAAACACAAGCTGGTACAACCACTCTGGAAAGCAGTACAGATATTCCTCAAGATGTTAAGAATAGAGCTACTCTATGACCCAGCAATTGCACTACTACTATTTACCCCAAAGATACAGACGTAGTAAAAAGAAGGGGCACATGAACCCCAGTGTTCATAGCAGCAATGTCCACAACAGCCAAACTGTGGAAGGAGCTGAGATGCCCTTCAACAGATGAATGGATAAAGAAGATGTGGTTCATACATACAATGGAATATTACTCAGCCATCAGAAAGGATGAATACCCACCATTTGCACTGACATGGATGGAACTGGAGGGGATTATGTTAAGTGAAGTAAGTGAAGCAGGAAAAGACAATCATCATATGGTTTCACTCATATGTGCAACATAAAGCAATAGCATGGAGGACTATAGGGGAAGGGAAGGAAATCCAAAGGGGGTGAAATCAGAGATGGAGATGAACCATGAGAGACTACGGACCCTGAGAAACAATATGAAGTTTTCAGAGGAGAGGAGGGTGGGGAGAGGGGGTAACTGGGTGATGGGTATTGAGGAGGGTACATGCTGTGGCAAGCACTGGGTGTTATACTTAACTAATGAATCACTGAACACTGCATTAAAAACTAATTATGTACTATACAGTGCTAACTGAACATAATAAAAAAAAATCACATGTGACTCACACTGTATTTCTATCGGAAGTTCAGCCTCAATTCCTGTCACCCTTCCTACCATAGTCAAGGTTCCAGGTACACCGAATTCCTTTTAGTCCTTCTAACATTACAAGTGTCTGTCACTCTCCAGCCTTTGTTCAACTAGAGCAGTTTTTTTCATTTAATGGATAAGGAAGATGTGGTCCATATACACTATGGAGTATTAGGCCTTCATCAGAAAGGATGAATACCCAACTTTTGTAGCAACATGGACGGGACTGGAAGGGATTTTGCTGAGTGAAATAAGTCAAGCAGAGAGAGTCAATTATCATATGGTTTCACTTATTTGTGGAGCATAAGGAATAACACGGAGGACATGGGGAGATGGAGAGGAGAAGGGAGTTGAGGGAAATTGGAAGGGGAGGTGAACCATGAGAGACTATGGACTCTGAAAAGCAACCTGAGGTGTTTTGAAGGGGCGGAGGGTGGGAGGTTGGGGGAGCCAGGTGGTGGGTATTGAGGAGGGCACGTATTGCATGGAGCACTGGGTATGGTGCAAAAACAATGAATACTGTTATGCTGAAAAGAAATAAAAAAAATTTACTCTTACTCAACTTTTGTGCCAGAGTTCCCATATCACTTCCTTAGAATAGTATGGTATGTGGCTAGCCTTCCCAAATTTGAGTCTCTGCAATCTCATTACCCCATTTGTTTCCATCTATCACAGCACTGGTCCCACTGCTATAATGTATTCTTAAGCAACAAGAGAGAAGAAACTGCCACTGTATATGGCACACAGTAGGTGCTCAATAAGTACTTAGGAAGGAAGGAGGGAGATCTAATCTGATTGGACTGCATTAATGTCACCCAACACCCGACAACAGGGATTGGCAAACTATAGCCCACAGGCCAAATCCGGCCTACTATCTATTTTTGTAAATTAAACCTTACTGGAATAGCGCTATGCCCATTCATTTCCATACCAGAAGATAATAGTTGTGATAGAGAACATGTGGCCCACAAAGCCCAAAACCTGTACTCTCTGACCCTTTAAGGAAAAACGTTTGGGTCGCCTGGGTGGCTCAGTCCATTAAGTGGCTGTCTCTGGCTCAGGTCATGATCCTGGGGTCCGGGGATTGAGCCCCACATTGGGCTCCTAGCTCAGTGGGGATCCTGCTTCTTCCTCTCCCACTTCCCCTGCTTGTGCTCTGTGTCTTGCTATCTCTCTCTCTTAATAAATAAATTTTAAAAAGAAAGAAAGAAAAAAGTTTGCTGATCTCTGTCCCATAAGACAATGTCCAATTCTTCAGCACACATCACTGCTTACCTGTCCAGCCTTATCTGATGGTACTCCGCCTATAATACCTGTTTCAGGTGTGCTGAGCTACTGCCAGTGCCGGAAAACCTCCCACATTCACGCTCATCCATTCCATGTCCAGACCACACTGTAGCTCCCAACATTCTGTAACATACATAATATGTAATTATCATTATATAAGATATAATAAAAGGGAATATAGATCCCACCCATCAGTAGGTCTTCCTTAGACTGTCAACTAACTGCTTGCGAGCAGGGACAACTTACTTATTCAACATATTGATGAAGGGTGCCTAGAATGGGCCATTAGGAGCTAGAGACAGAATGGTCACCATGCTCACGTCACTTACAACCAACTGGAATGGACTAGGAAAACCACTTTCCCTCAACTGTGTCACCATGGTCCGACCTAGTGCCAGACATGCTGTAGTCACCCAGCATATGTCTGAGTGAATGGTTGTCTCCTATCAGAACCACACTTTGATCTTCACAAAATGCTACAAGCAGTGAAGTAAAATTAGGAGTCAGACCTGTTTCCTTTCCTAGCCTTAACAGGAGGGCAGGCAGGTAGGCAAGACATGAGGTTTGAGGACACCGATCTGGGAGGCAATTTGCCTGGGTTTGAAACCTGACTCTGTCAGTTGCTCTCTATATGATCTTAGGAAAATGATTAGGTCTTGTGTGACTCATTCCCCTTGTCTCTAAAGTGGGAGTAAAAACACCCATCTTGGAGAAATGCCATGTAGATTCAATACTAGAGAGGCAAATGCAACAGACTAGTACCTATGGCAAATGGCAAAAAAACCTATACTAGAGAGGCAAAATGCAACAGACTAGTACCTATCCCACAGCAAGTGCTTTGGAAGTACTGGCTACATTATCACTGTCATTGCTCTTGTTATCATAGCCTAAAGCAAGGGGATATGACAACTTTAGGAGCCTCATTGGTCAAATGGGGCTAATGATATCTGCTCTGCCCACTTTGCTGTGGGAATCTGACCAGAGACATCAGTGTGAGGACTCCATGACCTGTAACGTCCTCTCCAGATGTGAGCCGTGGTGATGATTAGCTCCCAGATGTGTGGGCCAAGCCATTTCTGACACATCTGCAAGGCACAGACATCTGGAGGCCTGGCATTCCATCATCTCAACCCCTGCTGCCCTTTCCTCTCCTGCTCTACTTCCTTTCCTCACACAGCCCCTTCTCCCACCTGGGGGCAGTTTGCCAGTTCCAGGGTTGGAGCAAAAGGAATAACATTCTTTTCTTTCCAGTGTGGAAATTCCATCTCTTTGCAGTTTCCATCATGTCAGGGTTTCACAGAGGGTCCATTGAGGCTTCTTATGGGAAGAGAGGAGGGTGTGGAGAGAGGGAGGGAATGGGAATCCCTTTCACTAGGATTTTTATAATTATCCCTAGATGAAATCTTTCCATCCAGTCACTGAAGCCCTTGGTGGGTCATGGCTACTGCTAGAATGTGATTTTTTTTTTTTTTTTTAAGGAGGCCAACAGCAAAAGAATTCTCCATTGAACCAAAATACACAACCATTGCAATTTTTTTTCCCAACCACTTTTTCTCTTTGCTTTCCCAAACACAACACTGTCTGGGTTAGTTTGCAAAGCAGTTTTGGATTTAAGGCTGAGGCTGTTTTGTAAGGAATCCCCCAAAATAAGTCAATTTAGTTCAATACATATTTATTCAGCATCAGGCACCGTGCTGGGCTCCAGAGGCCCAGAGGTGGGTGGAACACTGCACTGTTGTTGGAGACAGTGCAACCTTTGTGGAGAGAGTCATAAAACCCAGACCTTTCTGATATGCTCTGGTAAGTCTAACATAGAAGAGATCCCCGGCACTTGGTGATCAGAGGAGGGAATAAGTACCCAGCCTTCGCGTTGACTGACCTCAGCATAAAAACAAATACATCCCAAGTCTTCCATAGCAATATCATGAATAAATGAGCCCTCTATGTGAGAGTTCAAGGAAGACTTCCCCTCAAAAATACTCATGGGGGCACCTGGGTAGCTCAGTGGGTTAAAGCCTCTGCCTTCAGCTCGGGTCATGATTCCAGGGTCCTGGGATCGAGCCCCACATTGGGCTCTCTGCTCTGCAGAGAGCCTGTTTCCTCCCCTCTCTCTCTCTCTCTGCCTGCTTCTCTGCCTACTTGTGATCTCTGTCTGTCAAATAAATAAATAAAATCTTTAAAAAAATACTCATGGACACAGTTAAATATATGTGCCAGGATTCGTAGGTTGCAAGTGACAGCAAGAGAATTTGGCACAGAGAGAAATCATTGCAAGCATTTGGAAGAGCATGGTGCATAGGTTTCTATCTGTGAGGGAAGGCTGGAAAATAAAACCCAAAAGATTCTGAATGCCAGGCGGTTTCAGGAACTCAGTGGCAAAAAGAGCTCAAAAATTGTGCCCATCAGCAAAGGAAACAGTCAACAAAACTAAGACGCAACTGGGAGGAGATATTTGCAGATGACACTACAGATAAAGGTCTTATATCCAAGATCAGTAAAGAACTGCTCAAACTCAATACCCAAAACCCAAGCAATCCAGTCAAAAGATGGGCAGAAGACATGAACAGACACTTCTCCAATGAAGACATACAAATGGCTATCAGACACATGAAAAAATGTTCAACATCACTGGCAATCAGGGGAATACAAATCAAAACCACAGTGAGATACTCCTTACACCAGTTGGAATGGCAAAAATTAACAAGACAGGAAACAACATGTGTTGGTGAGGGTGTGGAGGAAGAAGAACCTTCTTACACTGTTGGGAATGCAAGCTAGTGCATCCACTTAGGAAAACAGTGTGGAGATTCCTCAAAAACTTAAAAATAGGGGCGCCTGGGTGGCTCAGTGGGTTAAAGCCTCTGCCTTCTGCTCAGGTCATGATCCCAGGGTCCTGGGATCGAACCCTGCATTGGGCTCTCTGCTCAGCAGGGAGCCTGCTTCCTCCTCTCTCTCTGCCTGCTTCTCTGTGATCTCTGTCAAATAAATAAATAAAATCTTAAAAAAAAATTAAAAAAAAACCTTAAAAATAGAGATACCACACGACCCAGCAATTGCACTACTAGGTATTTACCCCAAAGATACAGACATAGTGAAAAGAAGGGGCCCATGTACCCCAATGCTCATAGCAGCAATGACCATGATAGCCAAACTATGGAAGGAGCCAAGATGCCCTTCAACAGATGAATAGATAAAGATGTGGTTCATATATACAATGGAATACTACTCAGCCATCAGAAAGGATGAATACCTACCATTTGCACAATACGGATGGAACTAGAGGGCATTATGCTAAGTGAAGTAAGTCAAGCAGAGAAAAACAGTTATCATATGATTTCACTCATATGTGGAATATAAGGAATAGCATGGAGGACCACAGGTGAAAGGAGGGAAAACCAAATGGTAAGAGATCAGACAGGGAGACAAACCATGAGAGAATCTAGACGCTGGGAACCAAACTGACAGTTACAGAAGGGAGGCAGGTGGGGGATGGGGTACCTGGGTGATGGATATTAAGGAGGGCACTTGAGGTGATGAGCACTGGGCGTTATACGCAACTAATGAATCATTCAACATTAACAAAAATTATAATAATAAATTATTTTTTAATGTGCCCAGGCTCTACAAACTCCAACTGTTCCTCTCTAGTACCACTCTGCTCAAGACTCGGAGTCCTGGGAATGAGACTCTAGTTGGTACATGCAGGTCACATGCTCCCATCTTCAGTGGGAGATATAGTGGTTTATTTTTTTTTTTAAGATTTTATTTATTTACGTGACAGACACAGATCACAAGTAGGCAGAGAGGCAGGCAGAGAGAGAGGAGGAAGCAGGCTCCCTGCTGAGCAGAGAGCCTGATGTGGGGCTCGATCCCAGGACCCTGGGATCATGACCTGAGCCGAAGGCAGAGACTTTAACCCGCTGAGCCACCCAGGCGCCCCATTTCTTTCTTTTTTTTTTTTTTTTTTTTTGATATAGTGGTTTAATTCCACCAAGACCATACCTAGTGGGGCAGAGGTGGTTCCCCCCTTCTCCCTGAAAAAAGAAGGGGGGGGTGATGCTGAGGAGTAATTGCTGCTGAGCAGCCAAAAAAGATATTGCAACCACCTAACAGAGTTAGGCAGAAAAAAAAAAAAAAAAGGTGTTGAGAATATGCCATGCTCATGGAAGCAAGATGGGCAAAACTTATGGAGGTTTAGAAAAATAAGGAATGGCCAGAGAATTTCCAGAAACTTGACATTACTTGGGTATAAAGCATGAGATAAAAAATAACTGGGTATGAACAGAGGCATAATATGGTAATACTTAAACTTGAAGTTGCACTGTGGAGTGCTTGGGACAATGAGAGAGGCTAGTGAGTCCAGTGTCAGTGTCACCTTTGCCTGTGTCACTGCTGCTTGGAAATATTGTGTCATTTTTGCCCACCATCAAGGGCTGCAGCATGTTGCGTGACTGTTACATATCCCACTGATACTGGGACAAATAGATTAAACACATCCAAATACCATTAACACAATTACAGATGTGCTGAGCCGGCTCTGAGCTTAGCCCATCTCCAACTGGAAGTTTCATTCGAAGATTTAAAAGGAACCAGGGTAAAAAAAGTCTCATCTGTGGCCCATGCCCCAAGCCCCTAGCCAACCACAGAAACCTCTGCTGCCCAATTATCATCCTTTGCTATGTTTTTGTTTGTTGATTTTGTTTTTAGTAGAGGTTCCAGTGTCTTATGTAACAGAACACATGGCTGGGTGAGAAGCTTTCTCCCTGAAGTTAGGTTTTCTTGGAACTAATAGTGGTGCCAAAGGAATGACCAATTGAAAACTCAAGAAAAAAAAAAAAACAACACAAGACTTTACTGAGCACTTACTGTGTGCCTATGCCGGGTCCTTTCTTATTTATTGATAATGCCTTCCTTACAATGAATGTCCCAGTGAAGTAGATGAAACTGGCGATTCCTGTTTTTCTGGTGAGGAAACAGAATTCCAGGTCTGTAAATTTCCCACGTTTGGGGAATCTAGAATTTAATTCCAAGTTTGTCTGACTCCAGAAGCCAATATTCATTCCTCAGAATTACTTGATCCTTTAACAGTTCTTTCTGTAATTTTGTTCCTTGCCACAGGGACCCGAACCTCAACTTGGTTAACTGTCAATTTGTACCTCTCTAGTGATGGAAAGTTCACCCCTTCACATACAAAAAACAGCCCTTTTTAAAATGGGGAGACAAAACTGGTCTCTCCGGGAAACCCTCTTGTCTCCATTCTGTTTTCTTGCACCCCAACAAAGGAGCCCATTCCTTCAGCTGCATGTTTACCAAGACAAATCTGAAGGTGACATTGAGCCTCAGGGTATTCTCCATATAAACTCAAAAAGTCTCTCCCTTGGTTGCAAATGTTCTTAAAAATCATCTAGATCTATAGGTCTTAAACAAGGCAAACATCAAAGTCACCCTAGGAAACTTGGAAAATATAGATTTCCAAATATCTCCAAAGACTTACTCAACTGGAGTCTCAATGAATGGGGCCAGCAATCTGTATTTCCCCCAAGGTCCCAGGCATCCAGATGTTTCAGTCCAATGTGCCAAATTATATTGCATGGGAGATCAAGATCCAAAGAGGGGAAGAAATTAGCCCAAAGCCATGCAGCCAATCAGTCATGCTTTTACTTTCTGATAGGGCAGTGCCAGCCTTGCTGATCCCTGTAGACAGCCCCTCTAAACACATGCCTCTCCCTCTGCCCTGGGGAAGGCCGATCATGGACTGTGGAGTAGAATAGCTTACAAGTGAGTGAAGAAACTACGTCATCCCTGATCATAAAAGCTAGTGAACTGCAACCAGGCTGGTATTTGTACTACAAAACCTCCTGGGAAGGCTGGCTACCCTTGGCACTGGCTTTGCTTCTTGAGCAGAGGTTAAGACTTTCTTCCCTGCCCCTCCCAACCTGCACAGACGTCAGGAAAGAGGATGTGCCTCGGTTGCCCAGGGGTCAGGAAAGTACTAGAGATAAAAATCAGGGAATATTCCACTCTTGGTTTTGCTAGATGCATGACCTTGGACAAGTACTTTTTTCTTCCTGGCCCTCAGTTTTCTTATATCTAAAATGGGAGAATTTTAGAAATGCTTCAGAGTGGTTCTGAGAACAGAACTGCAGAGTCATGACCTCTTAAATGAGAACTCCATCCCAGTTCCTTACTAATGGTATCACTCCAGGCACATCACCTACCTTCCCCGCACCTCAGGACTTGTTCTGTAAAATGGGGATACCAACAGCTGGGTTACGGGATGTGAGTGACACCTAAATGAGATACTACAACTAACATGCTTGGCAGAGACCTAGGCTGTGGAAAACACTCAAGAAATGGTAATGAGAATGTCAATGAGAATCCTGGAATAATAGAGCCGAAGGATTTTTCGGAGAGGTCCTAGTCCCACCAATCTGCTTATGAAAAGACCCTGAGGGTAAGACTGAGGAGAGACTGGCCCAAAGTCCCCCAGCAGTTCAGTGTCAGAGCTGGGTGCAGAATCTGAATTCTTAACCTCCCATGGGACATTCACTGCTGCCTGAACTGACAACCTCCTCCCCTGCCTGTTTTTTCCTTCCTTCCTTCCTTCCCTCCCTCCCTCCCTCCCTTCCTTCCTTCCCTACTTCCTCCCTCCCTCCCTTCCTTTTCCCCTCCTTCCTTCTCCTTTCTTCTCTCTCTCCTTTCTTTTCTGTCTTTCTTCATCTTTTTCTCTCCCTCCCTTCCTTTTCTTCCTTCTCTGTCTTCCCACCCCCACACACTTGTCCAGCAGAGCACACCTGTGGTCCCTCATACTCCCCGGCTGCCAACTCCTGTAAAACAGGAAAACAGAGCAGCCTGACTTCAGCTATAGCATGTACAAACACATGCAGTGACGTTTCCAAATGCAGACAGACAGCGCCTTTCAGGGTCTAGCAGTTTTATGGACAGAGGTCAATTAAAAAGCACACCCCCACACAAAACCCATGGGTTTTGTTTGGCTGCAGCCTTCTCTCTGGGCCCACATATACTGCAGTGATGGCAAATTGGAAGGCCACTTCTCTCAAGGGATATGCTTCCTGGGAGCCTCCCTAAGGGTCCCCTCATTCTAGGTATCAGGCTCAATTTTGCCAGATGCTAGCCATGAACCAGGCCCAGTGCAAGACTCCAGGTAACAGAATCCTACCCAGACCATGCCCTTGTGTTGCTCATTGTCCTATGAGGGACAATGACTTTGAGAGAGGAAAATGCTGGAATGGAGGCACAGAAGTCCTCACTGCAAGACCCCAGAGGAAAGAATTATCAACTCCTTCTGGGAGAGGCAAGAGGTCTTAGGGAGGCAGTGAAACACATTTTAGCTGGATCTGCTTAAGCTGGAAGGGCATTCCCCACAGTGAGAAAAGCACATGCAAAGGCTAAGAGAGAAGGTGTGAGGGGATATTGAGGTTTTTTCCAGTGTGGCTGTAAATAGGATGTTGAATACAAGAAGGACAATAAGAACACTTGTATAGTACTTGTTACACACCAGGTACTATTCTAAGTATCTGACATATGTTGGCCCATCCACACTAAAAACTTATGACTGCTGCTATTATTTACCCTAATTGGCAGAGGAAAACACCAGGGCACACAGAGGGTGTCATTTGCCCAAGGCTATTGGACTCCTAACAACTAGTATCTTGTATGATCTGGAGAGAGACTTGAGTTGTCTTTAGGCCAGGGAGTTGGCTGGGGATCCAGACTCTGCTCCAGACTTGCTGGGACCTTAACCCACTCTAGACTGGCCAGATAGATCCATTCAGTCTCCTACTGTCAACTTCAATGGAAGGTAGTGAAGACAAAAGAAAGAGAGAAGTGAAAAATGTTATTCATACATAAGTTATCATCTAATATAATCCCTCATGTCCATGACACATCTTCCTGTGTCAGGAAGTGGTGGGGGCATATGGAGAACCCAAGGCCCACAGAGAATAGCTTGCTAAAGGCCACACAGCCACTCTACCATAGAGGCAAGACTAGAAGTGAGAAAGAAGAGGAGGAAGAGGAAGAAGAACCAAGTAATCTTAAGTCTACATTCTTTTCCACAAATGTCTACATTGGCTTTACACAGCCCCTCAATATGGTTCATATACTGGCATTTGGAAGTCATTACACATTCACACATAAAGCCAAATACCTTGGCATTCATATATTCTGATCACATCTGTATGATACAAATTACTCTTCCATGTACTGTCCATTGAGCCCAAGTGGATTTATTAGCACTTCATGTCCCATATTCTGCCCGTTATAACACTCAGATACCAGAGAGGAAAGGGACGATCCAAGTCACCAGGCCTCTTAGTTATCAAATTCTATTGAGTCAAGATCCTTAATATCACTCATATCCAGCCTTACTATTGCAATGATCCTAGCTTAGTCATCCTCATCTTCCTCCTAAACATTTATGTATTCTCCTATCCCATCCCATTTTATCCTACTCTACCCTATGCTACCCAGTCTTTTTGCTGTAGGCTTTTCCCTTCTCTCTACTTTCCTATTCTGCAGCCAGAGGTATCTTTTCTAAATGCTTATCTGCCTGTGTAAAACCCTGCTTTCAATCCCATGTCTTGCAATGGCCAATATATTCTGCTCTGCCAACCTCTCCAAATACCCATCTTTTAGCCCAGAGCAGTTACTCACAGTCTCTCAAATATGGTACACTCTTTCATAGATTGCTGTTTCTTACACATCCTTTGACTGTGAAGGCTTTCCTGATGCCTGCCTTTAAATGTCAGAGTTAATCTGGTCTATCCTTTCCTGTGTACATAAGCTGCTGTAATAACTATTTATTGAGAGCTTTTGTTTTCAAGCACCTACTGGCTACATTAGCCAATATAATCTTTCCAATAGTCCTTCGAGGCAATGTATTTATCCCCTTTATAGATGAAGAAAGTGGGGCTTAGAGAGGCTAAGGTAATGTTAACTTGAGCTTCTTAATTAGCAAAACCTGCTGAGTTTGCCTTTTCTCTCAATGTCCAACCCCTCCTTGCTATAAACTGTACAGCCAATATTTAAACCCAGATTGGCTTGACTCCAAAGTGTCTGGTTTTATCATATTATATTAAATTAGCTAAGTTCCAACAGTTTCTTAAAGGCAGGCTCTGGGTCCTGTTCATCTCAGCACTCCAAATCTGGAAATCAGTCCTCAGGCAGTGGCTGGAAGGTAGAAGGACATAGCTTTCGACTTAGGATGTGGAAGAAGGGCACTGTATCCGTTTGTTCTAGGAAGCACAGTCATCACTGGTTTGAATTACTCCATCTGTCCAAGTATAGACGGCAGTAACTCAGTATCATGCACTAACTATGGGAGTTGGAGCAGGTTATTCAACTGTTTTAAACCCAACTGGAAAATGGCAATACTAGCACATGGCTCTTCTGCACATGGTTACATGAGGTCAGGGTGTAGTCCATGATGTGATGAGGATCCCACATAGTAGTTGTCTGCATTTGTCTATGCAGACCCCTCTTTATCAGAAGCCTGCCTGGGGAAGTACCTCCTCACCCATACCAGAGGAGAGAGTCATGCAGGGGTGACTTTCTGCGCACCTCTAACACACGCCTTCTTTCTTCAGCAGTGGAGACCACAGAGAAAGTCCAATCTTTGTCAGCACAGTGGGGTGGGGCCTCCCTGGGCATTTTCCGCGATGACACATGGATCAGTCCAGCCACACGGAGGCCAGGGCGCTCAATCCAGCAGCCTCATTTGCACTTCAAGAATTTTCGTGTTTCTTTTTCCCATGAAACATCTTAACAAGTATTGGTCTGATCAATTGCCCTGACATGGCAGGGCACAAACACATACACCTGTCTCTCCAAGCTTCTAGAATCCCACTCTGGAGAGACTTATGGTGGCTGGGAAGAACAAGGCTCCACAGTGCCAGGAAAAGGGGGTCAAAACCAAAGAGGGCATGAGCAGCTGAGTGAGTTGGGGATAGACTGATGGCACATATTCTCATGTGCCAGCCAACTTTAGCTAACTGGGTGGCATCCAGAGGCCACAGTTGTCTGTGAGAGCCCTGAGGGAAGCCACACAACTCTCCTTGGGGCTCCTGCATCATGTTAAGTTCTGCCATCACAGCTGCTTCTGATTTGAACTTTGTATACTATTTACAGTTCATGTACCACGTAGGACTGTTAATCATTAATTCCTTCTCTTAATCAGAATTCTCTAGACCTCTCCCAGACAAAACTCCCATGTCATCTAAGATTCAAAGCATGATGCCAATTGTCTAATAAAAGGAAAAAAGACCCTATTATACATTTTGCTGAACACATTACAGTTCCTATCTTGTTCAAGACTCATAATAACCCCAGAAGGTGGGACTATTACTAATCCCATTTTGTTGATGAGAAAACGGAGGTCCTGATGGTAGGTTACTTACCCAAGGTAATAGCTGGTGAATGGCGACAGAGACACAGTCAACTTAATCAGGCTCAGACCACAGACCCAGCACATTGGGGAGTTTAATTTGCTGCAACTGTTGAACTAATTTTTTCCTCAGGATGGGCCAAGACAATGGAAAGCTACAACAATGGGGTAACTCAGCGAAGGCCAGGGACCTAGGGTTCAGGAAAGGGTATACATGAGAGGAATTTAGAATAGGACTTGGCATGTGGCAATGATATACATCGAATATTGATGTTCCCCTGAAATTCCTATGTTGAAACCTAATCCCTAGTGTGATGTATTAGGAGGTGGCACCTCTGGGAGGTGACTAGGTCATGAGGGGGGAGCCTCGTGAATGGGATTAGTGCCTTTACTGGAGAGACCCCAGGAGCCCTCCCTCCTCCCTTCTACCATGTGAAGACACAGCAAGAAGACAGCTGTTTATGAATCAAGAGGTTCTCACCAGACACTCAATCTGTCGGCACGCTGATCTTGGGACTTCCCAGTGCCAGAACTGCGAGAAACAAATCTGTGTTGTTTATACCAGTATTCTATCATACCGAAACTAAGACAGGCAGGTAACAAAGATAGGCAAGTGTTCAATGAAAAAAACTATTACTTTTCTTTCTTTTCATGAATTTGGTTCCTCTCTGACCATATTATGCCTAGGAGTAGAAGAGTCAGCAAGACTATAGGAGAAATTTATTCATCTAAACTCTACCTACATACTTGTAGAAACATCAATCCAATAATAAAACTTCTTGAAAGAGTATCTTTGAGTTTAGATTGCTGGAAGTTGAGCAGATCTCTAGATACCTGACTTGTCTGGAAGAGGGTCCCTGTGCTTTTTTCCCCATGTGTAATAGAGTCAGGGGGTGAGAGGGTGGTGGTCAGGGCTCAGCATGTACATTTTTCAGGAAGGGGAACTTCCTGAAAGGAAGTGCCTGTTGACCTCACAGGCACTCATCAAAACTGAGAAGTAGGCATATTTTTAACTGCTTATATTGTACTGGTATTCAGTTTTTCTCCTCTTCTGAATTCCCACAGTGCCTTACTCTCTTCTAACAGGTGTCATTCTTGCTTTATGGAATACCTAGACCTACATCCTTATCTTCTCAACCAAGCTAGTTCCTGGATGTATTACCAGAATGTTAAGAATCTATAATGTCTCTTTGTATTCATTACCCTCCCAGGTAACACACTGGAAGCAGTTCATTAGCCTTTAAAAGGAGACTCCAGTGGCGGAATGTCTCTCCATGACCTCAAGATCAAGCTGCTATCACTTCTTGTCTGGAAAATAACAACAGTCACCATTCTGGGGGCGTTCTCCAGCCCCACTTCCACCCCTGTGGCCAAAACAACTTCTCTTAAAAGAGCAAGCTTGGCATTTCACTCTATTAACATCTGTGGTGGAGCTCAGTTACTTCTAATACCGTCAGAGTTTCTGTCCAAAACTTCCAAGATCTTGCCTAACTCCAGCTTTCCCTCCAGCCACCTGGGTCTCTATTGTCATTGAAAGTGCTTTTAGGGACACCTGGGTAACACTTCATTGGGTGGCCAACACTTGATGTCAGCTCAGGTCATGATCTCAGGGTCTTGGGATTGAGCCCACGTCAGGCTCTGAGTTTAGTGTGCAGTCAGTTTGAGGATTCTCTCTCCCTTCACCCCTCTCCTGGCTCATCCATGCTTTCTCTCTATATAGAATAAACAAACAAATCTTAAAAGGAAAAAAGAAAAAAAGGAAAGTGCTGTCCGTCCATGAAGTCCCTAGGTGTCTCAGTCGGTTAAGCCTCAGACTCTTAATTTTCAATCAGGTCATGATCTCAGAGTTGCTAGATCAAGCCCCATGTCGGGCTCCGTGCTCAATGAGGAGTCCGTTTGAGATTCCTTCTCCTTCTGCCACTCCCCCTGCTCATACTCTCTCCATCTTGCTAAAATAAATAAATAAATAAATAATCTTTTTTTTTTTTTTTTAAAGTGCTTTCAGCCCTCGAATGGATTCTTCTTTCTCTTATTTCTGGACTTTTGTCCACGGTGTCCCATCTTGTCTTTCCATGCGCTGTCTGGTTTATTCCTCCCCATCTTCTGGCCTTCGGGCATCCCTTTCTCAAGGAGGCATTTCAGAGCCCCTCTGGTTTGTCTCATGGCCCAGCAATGAGTGT
The DNA here is from genome assembly GCA_004024625.1 of Mellivora capensis. Lineage (NCBI taxonomy): Eukaryota > Metazoa > Chordata > Mammalia > Carnivora > Mustelidae > Mellivora > Mellivora capensis. The sequence continues at coordinate 26,242 of PISX010018480.1, forward strand.
AAATAACCCCCGCTCTTCCCCTGCTACAGCCTGAAGTCACTGAACTGCTTCTCTACAATTTCCATCGAACTGTAAGCTCCCTGGGGGCAGGGAGCTTCTCACTCCTCAGCTGCACGTCCGATGTCTGGTCTATAGTAAGTAATCAATAAATACCTGTTGCGTGAATAAACCGAGGTCCGCCAGTGGCAAGAAACACTCCCCAAGCAGAAAGAGAGACAATAAGAATTTTTAATGCATGGAAAGTCCTGCAGGGACTCTGGGCAGACCCACAGGTAGCAGGAAGAGGCAGGGATCCTGCAAACTCAATAACGTCTGGAAAAAAAAAAAGTCATAAAGACCCAAGCTTCCTCACTGCACCGATCCTCGGGGCCTCCTTCCTGATGCTGAAGAGGTCAGATTGTCTCTCCAGAGGTTTCCTCCAGGGTCCATTGCAGGAAGGAAGCTGAGTGTGGCAGGAGGAAGGAAGAAGAGCAAAGGCCGCTTGGTCTCCACCTGAAAGCTCCTGCCTCGGGACTGACTGCCATCCATAAGAAAAAGTTTAAAAAGGAGAGACTTCGATAGAGTCAAATAATATCTTAGAAAAAATAAAAGAAAAAAACGGATAATTCCAGAGGTTACAAAGTTCTCTGTCGGCTATCCACAAGAGAAAGAGTTTGCTTTGGCCTTGCTGGCAAGCTCATCTGCCAGGCCCATCCTCAGCTGTCCCCCAGCCCCCCAGGCCCCAGGATCCATGAGAGTACTGCTCCCCCTCCCACGGAGAGTCTCTGTGCTCACGGAGGGTGGCACCCTCCCTCACCGGCCCTTGGACTCCCCATACGTGTTTCGGGCCATGGACACCATCTTCTCCTCGCATGTGATTTTGGTGTCCTTGAGGATGCTGTACCACACCATACCCGCAGGCCGGACCTCCTCACTGCGGCAGAAAAGGTAGGGCACGGTGTCCACACGGCTCTGGATGTAAGCGCTTCTCAGGAGGCCGGAGCAGTGGCTGCTCACCCTCTCCAGTCGCCGCAAGATCAGGTGGGCCTTCCTGAAAGGGAAGATGAGACCGTGAGGAAGAATGAAGCCTAGATCAAGGGTTAAGCCTTGGTGAATAAAAGTCAACAGAGAAATGAAAACTTCCTGCTCCAAAAATCTCCTATCCGTTCCTGGCCTGAATGAGGTATTTCAAACACCTACTCAAAAATCACCTCCAAATTTATCCTCTACCAGTGTGCAATGTGTAAAAACTGAAAGCGACGTATAACCTTTGACCCAGCATTTTCGTTTCTAAAATACGAAGAGTCCCAGGACGGACTTACAAGGTCACCAGCCTTGGGACTCTGACCAAGAAGAAATCATTATAATAATGATACACAGCAACAGCAATCCCAGCTAAAATTTACCGACACCTGCCACACTAGACAGAGAATAAACGCTTTGCCTACATTTAAAGATTTTATGTGCTTTCCATAACAGCCCTGGACATACTGTTCTTTCCACTCACACAAATGCATGTGGAACCCGCGGCTCAGAGAAATGAGGTCGTGTGACCAAGGTCAAACAGCAAGTTGACCACTGGGGCTGGGCATTTGGATCTAGGTCTGAACACCCCCAAAGTCCCTCTCTATGAGCATTTTTCTCATCTATAAAATAGTGATGATGGTCTTAGCCTCGTAAGTGGTGGTTAATGTCTAGCATGAGAAATGCCCAAAGCCTGGCACAGAGTAAGTTCCTAATAAATGATTGCTGTGATTATAAAGAATTGTTATGATGGTACCTTGGGATCAAGGTCATACTGAACACTGGTCTGGGCAAGAATCACCCTGTCCTGTGGTGATCATCATTAGTAACTTATCTGATGGCTGGACAGAAAATTAAAGCTAGCAAGGATCTCTGAGACCTCGGGTTTCCCAATGATGGCACTGTTGGCATCTGGGCCAGATAGTTCTATGTTGTGGGGAGTGTCCTGTAGGAAGTTCAGCAACATCCCTGGGCCTCTGCCTATTAAATACAAATAGCATTTCTTTGCCCCAGTCGTAGCAGTGGAATTGTCTCCAGACACTGGGAATTGTCCTCTTGGGGGGAAAATCACCCCAACTGGGAAGCAGTGACCTAGTCTGATCTATTCTTATTAAAGATGCTAAAACTGAGGCTCGGAGAGAGAAAGGGATATCCTTTTCCTGGGTCACACCACATATTAGACATCATCGTCAAGGTGCTGGTCACCACGTGGAATTCAGTTTTCTCTACATTCCAGCCTCTTCAAGATACCCAAGGGCTAAATGAGCAGCTCTCTCCTGCCGTCCTCTCCATGCCCCTCTGAGACCCCAGGAGGGAGGGTGTTTTATGACAACAGACCCCACAAATGGGAGACTGTGTTAGGCACCTGCATGACGGCTGGAAAAGGGCCGGGCTTCTGTGTGTATGTTTTGTGGGCACGATTTATGAGGTACCTTTCAAAAAGTCATCTTTGTATAGTTCACCACTTGGGTGGAATATTTCCTGAGGTGCCAAGAATTCATAGCTTCATAATCACACTCGAGTTGCCGCTCTGCCCACAGTCCTTTCTCCCTGCTGGCAGCACCTCCCAACCAGGGGCTTGAGGAGTTCATTTCTCTCCTCCCGGTTTGAGCCCTTGCTCTGTTCCTTAATAGCTCTGTGTCCTTGGGAAATTTACTTAATGTCTCTAAACCCGTTTCTTCTCTTGAAAAATGGGACTGCTGTAAAGTTACAGGAGATAAAATCATTGACTGCTCATTTACTGAGCACTTATTTTATGGTAGGGCTCCCTCTTCAGTGTGAAAGACAGACAGATGGAAAAGTACAACACAGGTAGCAAGGGCAATGATTAGAGGAGGTGTGGGGGCTGGGGAGGTGGGAGAGTAGAGGAAGGTGCCTAGGTAGGAATGGGAATATCCAAGAAGGCTTCCTAATAGAAGGGCAGCTTGTGTTGAGTCTCAGAAATGAGCAGGGGTTAAAGATGACAAAGGCAAAACAGGAGGCAGAGGTAATGGCATGAAGATACAGGATTATATAGAAGTTCTGAGGACTGGGGCATCCGGGTGGCTCAGTTGTTAGGTGTCTGCCTTTGGCTCAGGTCATGATCTCAGGGTCCTGGGATCGAGCCCTGCATTGGGCTCCCTGCTTGGCGGGAAGCCTGCTTCTCCCTCTCCCACTCCCCCTGCCTGTGTTCCCTCTGTTTCTCTCTCTCTCTGTCAAATGAATACATAAAATTTTTTTTTTTTTTAAAAAGTTCTGAGGATTTATGGCAGGAATACCAGGAATACTATGTGTAAGTGGGGACATAGTGGGGAACTGGAGAAGTGGCAGGGGCCAGGCCATTGGAGCTTAGGAATGGGGTGTCTGTTGTACAGAATAAGGGTACATCCGGGCTCTACAGCCTGACTGCTCAGGTTCAAATCCTGGCTCAGCCACTTACTAGCTCGGTGATATTGAGGGAATTGTTTAAGCAGGTGTACCCAGTTTCCTTATCCATGAAAGGGATTTATTGCTGTATCTACCACAAAGTCCTGTTAAAAAACAACAAAAAGCCAGCATTGATGAATCTGTAACAAGCCTTCAATAAATGTTATCTACGATAGTGGCCTGGAGGGCAAACCAGGGATTGCTCAAAGGGTTTCAAGCAGCAACATACCAGATTCAGAGCTGGACTATTTAAAAATGTTCCCGGCTGCCTTGAGGAGAATCAAACTGGGGGAAGGGCCAGAATGGCAGCAAGAAACCTGGTCGGGCACACATCCAGGTGTTAAGTGTTTGCTATCTTCGTACTTAAAGGTACTGGTTTGCTTCTGCGCTCTGTGTTTTTGAAAGCTATGTACTCCTTCTGCTTCCTCATTTATAAAAAGGGAGTAACATTCACCAACCTCATAAAGTTATAGTGAGGATTATGTAAGTTAATACATGCAAAACTTTTAGAAACATGTTTGGCACATCTTAAGTCCTTGACAGAGGTTAGCAAGTATCACTACCAACACCTGCGCCCCCTCAACCTCCTCATCAGCCTTATTTGTGTTCTGGTGTAAGCCTAGAACACCTTTGTAAGTCAGTGGCAGGCAAAAGACAGAAATGCTAACAGCCTCTAATTTGGGGCCAGAGTGCTGGGTTGGAGACATGCTGTGTGCTCTGGGAATATATAAAGTGAACACCTAATCATGAATTTGGGAGCTCAACAACCTTCCCAAGGGATGTAACATCTGCACCAAGACTTCACTAATGAGACAGGTTTTTCAGGTAGATGGGGAGGCAGAGGCCCATGGAAAGATGAGAGAAAGCATGAGCACCTAGTTCTTTGAAATGGTTAGTACAAAGAATGGGTAAGAGACTACTCAGTTTGGCAGATATCAGGCCACTGGGGCCCTTCAAAGTCATGGTGAAGTATTAGATTTTAGGGGCAATGGAGAGTGATCACAAAAACAAGCTATGAATATAAAATGAGGTGGGAAAGGGGAATTCCTCCAACATTCCCAAATGCTTTGCCTCCAAAGTCCCAGCCATTTCCTCAAGAAGAATCTTGGGACTCAACTGAACCAAGTCTCTTTTTGAATGAATGGGAAAACAGAAGTTTGGAGTGAGAAAATAGTCTAAGAGAACACCTTAAGTTAGTAACAAGGGCAGAGCAAGAACCAGAGCTCCTGACTGTAGAGAGAATGAATTGGAAGTCACATGCAAATCCAAGCTCTATAACTCAACAGCTGTGTAGATCATCAGCAAGTTCTTCAATGCTGCTCTTCGTTACGGCCTCCGTAAAATGGAAGTAAGAGCGGTGTTTCGGGGGAGAGAAATAACCTGGCTAACTGGCTCAGTAAATGTTAGCCAAGATTCAAAGCAACATACTGTGGTAGAAAGGACACAGGCTTCAGAGCCCATTAGGGAAGTCACTTCTCTGTAGTTCTGTTTGCCCATTTGTAAAATGGGATTAGAGATGCTTGTTTTATGGGGCTGTTGTTAGGCTGACATGAAATGACTGCCCTAGGCATCCAGCACAGATGTCTGTACACAAGAAGCACTAAACCAGTGTCAGTTCACTTAACTGTCCCTGTTCTTTTTCCAATGCACACACTGTCTAAGACCTTGGCTTGCATTTAGCCAACAAAGACAGGAGAAGTCAGAAGGTGAAGCCATGGAGAGAAGGGTTGGAGATACTTAAAGGCCCGGGAGGAGGAGGAGGGAGTGAGAGACCAAAGGCAAGAGTGCTGGGTAATAAATTTGTAGGCAATAGAGATGCATAAATCAAAGGCTAGGCATGGTCCAGCTTTCCCTGTAAAGGGAGTCATAGGTCAGAGTGACCACTTCTCTCAAATACCGGAAATGAAATCTTCCTCATTGGAGATAGGACCCAGACCCGCTGGGATAGGAAGCCAGAGGTGAAGGAGCCGCCACACATTAATTTATGATTGTATTAGCAGGCAAGATTGAGACAGGAATGGTTTGTGGAGGAGTCAGGGGCTGAGTTCTGATGCCACTTCTCCGGGAACTGTAGAACCTTTGACCGACCATTCTATTCCCAGCACCATTACCCAATCAGCTGTTGACACAGTTAGTGGACAAAGACCTAATTTCTAGGGGGGACTTGGAATGGAGGGGGAAAAAAGAAGCAGTAAGGAAACATTCTTATTGGCCTCTCTCCCTCCTCCCTATCTCCTTGAGTTGAGCTTAAGTGTCTCTGTGTTAGCTGACCTCAAGCTTAATGAGAGTCGAGGGCATGACGTGGTTGCACAAAAATGGGACACAACCTCCAGAAGTAGACAGGGCAGATTAAGAGAAAGAATGACTTCATTCATATTGTCCCGGTCAGGCCACATCTGGAGAACCCCAGTCACTTCTGGTAAGAGGGACATGTGCAAACTGTAGCCAAATGCTGCTGCTGAAGGTTGTCTCAAAACCAAGTCTTAGGAGGAAGTGTGGAAAGCAGGAATGGAATGTGTCCACTGAAGGGGGGATATTCAGGCAAATGGTTATGTTGTTCCAATAAACGAAGACTGTGAGGAGGGTAGGGGCTGAAACTAAATAAAATCCTTGCCACAATCCTAGAGTCCATATTTCAGTCCTAGTCTTTAGGTAGTAAAAGTGAGCCTCAGGCTGGTCATAGGTTTTGACCAGGGTTAACAGTGTGAGTGAGAATAGCATCTAGATCTCTGTTGCAAGGCACCCCAGTGTTATCAATGATGTCACTCTAAAATTAACAGAAGGCAAATTTTGACTTAATGAAAAAAAATTAAAACTAGAGTCCTCTATCTATAGAATGGATCCTTCCATATCTCCAATGAGCTTCCATCAATGGAGAAGGTCAAATCAAGTATGTTTTAGAAAGGAGTCTTAGTCTGTTTGGGCTTCTATAACAAAATACCACAGACTGGGTAGCTTATGAACAATATGGATTTAATTCTCACAGTTCTGAAGGCTGGGAAGCCCAGGATCATGGCACTGGAAGATGTGGTGCAATGGCTGTGAGAGCAAGCTTTCTGGTTCAGAGATGGTATTCTCTTGCTGTGCCTTCACATGGTGGAAGGGGCAAAGGATCTCTCTGGTCTCTCTTTTATAAGACTACTGATCCCATTCATAAGGGATCCACCCTCATAACCTAGTCACCCCCCAAAGGCCCCATCTTTTAATGCTATTATCTTGGACATTAGATTTTGGACCTATGAATCTTAGAGGATACAACATTTAGACCAAGGCAGAGCCCAATGGATGTAGAAAATGGAGAAGATTTTTGTTGTTTTTGTTCTTACTCGAAAAGGAATTAGAGGCTTCATTCAGAGAAATACCACCTGATGGGCATCTGATGAGCACTTCACAGCAGAACCTGCTGTGACACAACTGCCAAGGCATGGAGTTCCTGATGTGAGAGGTTCTACACATGCTTCAAAGTCATGCTGAAATGTCATCTTCAGGTAGTCTTCCAGATCTCCCCAGGTATCATAAGTCATCTTTTCCCCTTTGCTGCTGAAGCCTTTTATTTCTCTGTTGTGATACATATTATATTCTGCCTTCATTTTGTATAAATCCTGGGATGCAATGTGTTACAATGGACAGGATACTGGTTTGAATTTTGGCATTTTTGAGGTTATTTTGAATTTGGCCTCTGATAGTTACTATCTGTTTAACCTTAAACAATTTACTCAATTCCACTGATTCTCTGTTGTTTTATCTTCAAAATCGGTGGTTTGGGAGATGAAATGACCTATAAGTGACTGGGCCCATAATAGGTACCCGTAATACCTCCCACCTGCTTCTAAGATAGTAGAGTCCCCCTGTTGTCCGGCTCCTGATTGTGCAAGAAGAAGGAACTAATAAGGGTAAATTAACTTGAACTGAGGAAATTCTCAGTCCCTAGCTTTCCAAATCCAGTAATTCTCTAGAAGGAATTGATAAAGAGAATGAAATGGCATAAGAGCATCATTGTGGACCTAGGGAAATAATCTGGCAAGTGGGCAAAACATTTGTATCAATTTCTTTCTAAGAGCAAAGCATTTGGAAGAAACCTAATTGGATAAAAGACTCAATTAACATACATGTATATAATTATATGGATAAAGGGCCCTCCCAGATAACATATTTACATATGGATCCACGAGAAAAGACTTGTTAAGTATAAACAGGTAGATAACAGAATATAGTGTATATATTTATTGAAAATAGCAGAGTTGGTGGAAATAGAGCTGTGTCTATAAATGCACGTGTATCCTTAAGCTTATATTGAGTCCCCATTCATGTGCATATCCAAGTCATACCTGTATCTATATCTGGAAAGCACCCTAATAATGATTTTATCTCAGAGGTGCAAAATTTTCACTTTCCATTTTATATACATCCACATCATGTAGATGTTATAGAGTGAGAATTACTTATAGAACAAAATACAATCAAGTAATTCCATTTTTAAAAACGTGAATTTTTATGCATATATTTTATGGTTTGTATGATGAATTTGTGCAATGAAACCATGGTTTTATGGCTTCCCAGTAGTTCACTGGGGTTATTTTCAGAATAAATCCATATCAAATCTAGCTGTGGACCATTCCCACAAAACAGAAACCCACCAAGTCAAATACTGCCACCTGGATATATATCTTCAACACCAGGTTTGACATGTAATTTGTAAAATAAACAGTGAAAATATTTACATTTTTTCTTCTCCTTATTCTCTCACAAGAAAACATAAGACCTTCCCAAGAATTCATTCCTTAACTGATGGTAAGTATGACAGAGTCTCAGCCAACCCAGTGATTTCAGTGCAGAACTGATACAGACATCGAGATAAGAGCCAACCTTGTTATACTATCAGTGGGAACACTGATACATGGAACACTAGTTCAAAGTCATACTGTGTTTTGTTTTTGTATTTATTCATCCTAAGACATCTTAAGTTATAAGAAATGCCACTGATTAATAATAGCCTTTTAAGAAAAGAAGCATGTAGCACTAATGCACACATCCATTTGCACTGTCCATCCTGATTGCAGGAATGTCAAAATATACAGAAAATTAAAAGTGCATCTGAGGTCCATAGGAATATGGCCCTAGAAGCCTAAGTTTGCTTTTGTTCTTAATATCCTAGAAACTCCAAAAGGATTAAGGCTTTTGGAATGATAGTTAAGGAAAGAGCTAATATAATCTTGAACTGAAAGAATATACAGGGACACCAAATTTGCTTACTTTCCCTCTGGATACAGCCCAGGATATGGATACAGTTCATACCTGAGAAGGGTAGGTAAGCCTTCTTGTCTTGCTGTGGTGAGAAAAATCCCAGGCTAAACCAAGCCTGGGATGATTTCTGTGATCTATTAGTAATGTCTGCCAAGGAAGCAGGAGAGGCTGAGATAGTACATATACTATTACCAGTCCAGAGAGATGAATTCACCGAAACAAAATCTCTTCAGTGCTTGCTCTCTTCTTCCTACTCTATCATTTCAGCCAAATGTAGCTGAGAGGATGTAGAAGCCCAAGAGTAGTCAAGGGTGTACTGACTAAAGCGAATTCTGGTCCTTAGCCACCTATGAGCTCAGCTTCTCAGGTCTCCTAATAGGAACCGTATGGCTGGGACAGCTGGGTAGCAGCAGGTCTTCTCTGAGCAGCTGTTTGCGGCACCTGTGGCTGTCACGGAAACTAGGCTCTCGAGGACACTGGCCTGATAGACTCATTAGGCAGACGTAAGAGATGCCCTTTTGTCACTAAATTTGATGGGGGGTATGTGACTACAGATACAGGGAGAAGTACAGAATATTTTGGGGTTTGGTGATTAGAGGCCAAGAGAATCCTAATAGAGTTCTTCCCACGGTATGAGTCCTCCTGGGAAGAGCTCTTAACACCCTGGCCACCCTAGATCCCTGAGAATCAGGACAGTATGGAGGAGAAAGGGCAGTCAGGGTGTGGCTGTCCTCTGGTCTTCATGACCTTCAGGGCTTTCTGGTTCCCTGGCTCCCCAGCTGGAAGGGACTTTGGAGTCCAGCCCTTTTATGTTACAGATTGGGTCCAGAATCGCAATGGAATTTGTCCAAGGTCATGGCAAGTGGATGGCAAACCTAGGACAGGAACCCAAGGGCAGTGTCTCACTCTCTCTCCTTTACCATCTGACACCATGCCCACTTGGGAACCCTTCAGAGTCATGGCACATTTACTCCAACAGCTCCTCTGGGTTTTGGGAGAAAGAACAAACTCCTGAACAGAGCTCACAAGAGCCATCATGCTCTGCCCTCTGTTGAAGTCCCAACCTTGGTTTTTGGTTTTGTTTTCCCTTCTCACCTTGAACTCTCTGTCCCAATGAGATTTGTACTTCCTGACTCAAGTGTATCCTCTTAGCTACCCACCCCAACACTCATCCTTGCACTGGTTGTTCCTCTGGATGAGAACATCCTCCTCCTTCTGCCTGGAGGACTCCCATTCATCCTTTGATGCTAGGCAAAGACTTTGTTCTCTTCTCCATGGATCCTCCTTTGAGGTCCAGGTCTGGATTAGCAGTGCCAGCTAATCCCATCTAGAACCTTGTCCTTCAAACTGTGTTTTTGGGACCAGCAACATGAGAGCATCACCTGAGAGCTTATGAGAAATGCAGCCCATCCTAAGCCGCTAAGTCAACTTGAATTTTAGCAAGACTCTCAAGGGGCTCTCATACACATTCAAACTGGAGAAGCACTGCTGGAAAACAAACTTCCCACCTCCCATTTTTATAGTATGCTTCTTATAACATGTTTCACTGCAACTGCCCATAGACTTTCTCTCAATAGGTGCTGCTCCTTGTAAAGGCAGGATCTGTCTTCTTCATGCATACATTTCCAGCCCATAGCACAGAGCCTGGCACACAGTAAGAACAAATGAACCAATGAATAAATAAATTAATGAAACGTGGTCTCCTGGGGTCTCTTAATATTTGCAAGGACAATGCATTTTTTGATTGTTATCTTTGAGCTGGAAAGAATTAGAGTTCATGGAATTCAGTTGTCTCTGTCACCCACAGACCTTTAATAGCTCAGAGAGACCCAAGAGTCCCTTGGGAATGGGGGAAAAGGGATCTGAAATGGAGACCCAGCAGGTGGGGCCCCAGGCCACCCCCTCTAGCTTCTACCAGAACAACTGTGCACATCTGAGCCACACATCCACTCATCCCACTATCCAATTATTTAACCAGTATTTAACAAGTATTCAGCACCCACTTACAAGAGCAACTAGGACCTAAAGAATAACTAAGTACACAAAAGCTGATATCATAGTGCAGAAGAGAGATAACACGACAGTAAATACCTAAGACACATGAGATACTGAAATTAGTAGGTACAGTGCATTAACTTAAAACATGACAGTGTGATTGAGAGATAAGGTAGAACTTTTAGAGGATTCTCTGAGAAAGCAGCATTCTAGTTAAGACCTGCAGTTCTACATAAGATCTATTTAGGAAAATTTTAAAAAAAATCCACTGCTAAAAAACAAAAGTACCACTGCCCTAGTTCATCCTGATCATTTTCTAGATGAGGAGACTGAGGGCCAGTGAGAGCCAGAGCCCAAGGTTACACAGTTGAGCTCATTAGCCGTATCAGGATAGATTAGGATGCAGCTATCTTGCTTCCTGCTGACATGCCAGCGTGGGATGTTAGAGGAACATCATATCCCCTCCAGAGACTAGCAAGACTGAGGAGGGAGGAAACTGGGTGACACCAGTTGGAGCTGGACAGTGACTGGTGACGGGTTGGCCAGAGATTAGTGGGTTATCAGAGTCCATTACCAAGTGGGTTTTCCTGCCTCTGCGGGAGGCCAGGCAGCCTTTCCAGAAGATTTATGTCCTGGAAGGTCATAAAGGAACCCAGAAGGCTGTAAAGACAAAGTCAGGAGTGGAGCTCTGATTTAGCTTCCACCCAAACTCTCTGAGCCCTGTGGGAAAGCCCAATAAAGGGGGATGACTTTCCAGGTCCATGAGCAAGATGGCAGCCCCAGTGACTCACACAGTGGCTTTCATCTGGGGCTCTGTGCTTCTGCCTGTCTGCCCTCTTTTAGCTTTTATCTAAAGAAGCTTCCTTTCATGTGAAAGAGAGAAAGTTATAGTCCAGGACCCAATGGGCAGATAAGGTCTGTTCCAGGAAGAGATCCCTTTTATCCCTGACCAAGCTCTCATCTGTAGCCCTGAGGGCTTCAAATCCTCGGAGGGATTTTGCAAGTGTTCTAAGGGTTCAGGGTGAGAGATCAGGGCAGAACCAGCCTCCATATCACACTGTGAAGCTATGGGCAGCTCATTTAACCTCCTGGGGCCTCTAATTCCTTATCATCCACAAAATGAGAATACCCTACCTTGCCTAGTTTACAGTGTAACTTTAAAGCCTTTCAAAGCACAGAGTACCGCCAACTAAGTATTTCAGGAAGTCTGGCGATTCTCTCCAACGCTATCAGTACCACCCTGCTCCAGAACACCACCCTATCTCCCCTGGATTATTAAAAGAGCATCCTCAAGGACCTCTCCACCTCCCTCCTGTCGTGACTCCTCTCGACCGACCCACGGTCTAAGCTTACAACTGAGGTCGGAGGGATCTTTCTCCCCCTGAAGATCTGCCAACATCACCCCATTCTGAAAAACACTTGAAAAGCTTCCCATTACTCTAGGGAGATAATCCAAACTCTTTAACCCTACTTACAGGGCATTCAAGACTGGCCCCTGTTGACCTCTCCCTTCTTATCTCTTACCACTCCTGCTGTCACACACTTCGCTCCAACTACAGGGAAATTCTTTCAGTTCCTCTACACAATGTTTACCAAAGTGTGGAAGGAGTTCCCCAGGGGCAGGAGGAAGGATTTTAGGTGGTACTCCAGATGTTCACAGACCCGGCATTAAATAGCAATGAATCACAATGGGAAAGGCAGTCAGATTCTCTTTTTCACTCTCTTCTCTTCCTCCAGATTACTTTTAAAAATAGTGTCCCTTTGAGACTGTGTCTTCAGTACTTCTCTAACACTTGCTAATCTCCTTTTTATTTATTTTTAAAGATTTTATTTATTTATTTAACAGAGAAAGAGAGGGAAGGGGAAAGCACAAGCAGGGGGAGCAGCAGGCAGAGGGAGAGGGAGAAGCAGGCTCCCAGAGCCTCAGGCTCTACTAGGATTGAAGAGCATTGTTTTCTGGTTTTGTTTGTTCTTTCCCTTCCATTGTATCAAATGTTTACATTTGATTTTCTATTAAGGTAGATGATGCTTATTTCCCCTTTATAAAATGATGCTGTGTTTTCAAATAGATTTTCAGTGAGAAGTGAATCTGAGAAACACCAGAACAAAACGTGCTTAGGGTATGGTGATATGTCAAAAATCATAAAAGTGGCAAGAAAATGATGAAAATTTGAGGAAAACCCTGCCTTAGTGTAACATTATCTCCTCTGTGCATTCCCCCAGCTGGTCACTCTGCCCCAAACCCTCCAGTCCTCCTGTCTTTCCTCTTGTCTGACCCCTGTTCACTCTGTTGGCCTCAGTCTCAGCCCCTGGGAAGGCTTCACTGGGTTACCTAGACCAGGTGTCTATGCCTTGCCAACGGGCCCTATCCTGTTGTTGTTCCTATTCTTTGCAATTGCTTGTTTAATTACCTCTAACAGTGAGCTTCTTCCTTTTTGTCACTGCATGGGCAACGACCAAGTGGTAAGAGGGACTACTAAGAAAGTGATAAGAGATAGAAAGGAAGAAAGAATGGAGGGAGGAGTCAAGATGGCGGAGAAGTAGCAGCTGAGAGGACATCAGGTAGCAGGAGATCAGCTAGATAGCTTATCAAAACATTGTGAACACCTACAAATCCAACGGGAGATCGAAGAGAAGAAGAACAGCAATTCTACAAACAGAAAACCGGCCACTTTCTGGAAGGTAGGACTGGCGGAGAAGTGAATCGAAAGCGACGGGAGGATAGATCGCGGGGGAGGGGCCGGCTCCCGGCAAGCGGCGGAGCAACAGAGCACTAAATCGGGACTTTTAAAAGTCTGCTCCACAGAGGGACATCACTCCAGAGGCTAAACCGGGGTGAAGCCCACACGGGGTCAGCGTGGCCCCAGGCCCGCAGGGTCACAGAAGGATCGGGGATGTCTGAGTGTCGCAGAGCTTGCAGGTATCGGAGCGGGAAGCCGGCTACAGAGACAGAGCCAAGGAGTGAGCTCAGCTCGGGGTTACCTTGAACCGGTCGCAGGCTGGGTGAGCTCGGAGCGCGGCCAGAGGCGAGGGAGACGGGAGTGGCCGGGGCTTTTCTCTGAGGGCGCACTGAGGAGCGGGACCCCGAAATCTCGGCTCCTCCGGGCCGGAGACTGGGAGGCCGCCATTTTCATTCCCATCCTCCGGACTCTACGGAAAGCGCTCAGGGAACAAAAGCTCCCGAAAGCGAAACCGAGCGGATTACTTAGCCCGGCCCCTGGTAAGGGCAGTGCAGCTCTGCCTCGGGCAAAGATACTTGAGAATCATTACAACAGGCCCCTCCCCCAGAAGATCAACAAGAAATCCAGCCAAGACCAAGTTCACTTACCAAGGAGTGCAGCGGAATCCCAGAGGCGGAGAAAGCAAAGTGCGGAATTCATGGCTTTCTCCCCATGATTCTTTAGTCTTGCAGTTAATTTAATTTTTTCTTTAATTTAATTTAATTTTCTTCTGCTAAATTTTTTTTAACCTTTACCCTTTTCTTTTTTAACGTTTTTTTAACTAGTTTATCTTAATAATACCTTTCCAAAAAAATAACCTTTTTTGAACCTTCATTATTATAGTCATATTTTATCCTTCATAGTATTTAACTTTATTTTTTGTATACACATAGGGTTTTTTTTTCT
>PISX010018481.1:0-40560 GCA_004024625.1 Mellivora capensis
GGACCAGGCGGCCTCTCCAGGGCCTGTGTGCCCACCAACACGTCCAGGAGGTAGTCCAGCTCGGCCTCATCCAGCTCCAGAGCCTCCTCCTTGCCAGGTCCGTCCTCAGGGCCAGGTTTGAGGGCCTCGGAGGCTGGTGCCCAAAGTTCACTGTCATACATAGAGGTGTCGATGTCCTCAAACAGGCCCTCGAGCTCATCGTCCAGCAGACAGCCAGTGGCCGGGCCCAGCAGGTCCAAGGCACCCAGGCTGGGTGGGGATCCCCCGGCGGGGCGGCCTGGGGGCCCCTCCTCCACCAAGGGCTGGGGGGCCTGGCTCAGGCCCTCGATATGGCTGAGGTCCTCCAGCAGGCTGGCCATGGAGGCTGAGAGGGCGGCGTCAGAGCTGGCCAGCAGGCTGTCAGCCACACAAGGGGCCGCAGGGGGGCTGGGCACGGGTGGCAGGGTCGGCTCGGGGGCCATGGATGCCTGAACGCGCCGCAGTGTGTTCACTACCAGAACCAGGTGCCGCAGGTCTGGCTCGCTCTGCCGCAGGCTGTGGTGGAGCTTGAGCACCGAAAGGTCAAAGAGGGAACTGGAGGTGGCCGGTGGGGGGGCCTGGGCCGCTGCAGGGAGGCTGGGATCCAGCCACCACGTGTCCACTGCCAGGGTTTCCTTCTCCTGCTCCTCCTCCCGCTTGCGCTTCAGACCTTTGCTCAGCATCATCTACAGGGAGGGAGGAGTCAGTCATTCGTTATAGAAAGTCAACGTGAAGTTCAAACCCGGGCTCTGATAACTGATGTGCAGGTGTGATCTTGGGCAGGCCATTTAAAGTCCTGAGTCTCTGCTTTCTTAGGGAAACTTTAAGATACGAATGATAATAGTTATCTACTTCAAAGAGTTGTTTTATGGAATCAACGCGATAGTGTACAAAAAAGCACTTACGACAGTGCCTAATACATTGTAACTCTTCTGATTAACAAGTACTCTGAATAGTTAATATATTTCTTTAGCAAACCAGGTGAAGCGCCCAATATTCAGGAAAAATTTTTTAACCCGGGAAAGCAGCTATTTCACATAGTTTGACATTTATTGAGTGTCTACCACCCATCAGACAAATAAATACAGGAAATGTACAGATGGTGTTAGGAAGATACTAACAGGTTCTCTGGAGAGTGGTCTGGGAAGTCTCCTGGGAGGAGGTGATATTTGAGCTGAGCCCTCAAGCAGGAGTCAGCCACGGAAGAATCAAGGGGAAAGCATTCAGGTAAGAAAGAACAACAAAGGCAAAGAAAGACTTGGAGGCTGGATGAACTTGAACTTAAAATAAAATAAAAAATAAAAATAAAATAAAATAAAAAGCACCAGTGTTCTCAGCACACAGAGTGACGCCGGATGGGACGGGGTTTGGAGAACAAGCAGAGGCAGAGTGTGGACTGCACTGTGTCACTGAAGGATTTTGATCAGGGAATACAGTGGCGTTGTGAACTGGTTAGGTTTCCAGAAGATCCCCCTAAGCTGCTTCGAGGAAGATGATGCGGAAAGGAAGGGAAACCAGAGAAGAACGTGGTCCCGACCTCCACTCAGAGGCTACTGCACTCTGGGGCGGGTTGTGATGGTGGCTTGGAGAAGAAGGTGGTTGGGAGTGGACTTGGAAGAAAGTTGGTTGATTCAGGATTTAGTTGGGAGGCAGAGCAGACAGAGCTTGCTGGGAAATCCTGACGGGCACTCGGGGGCACTGAGAGAACCTTTAAGAACCCACACATTCCCCGGGGTAGGGGCCCCTGGAGTTCCGGACCCCAGGCCCAACTTGCTTTCTTGAGTTTGGTAGCTTGCAGGGTCCAGTCCCCGAGCCCTTGCCCAACAGGACACTAAGACTGACCCCCTCACACTACTCAAAACGGTCCTTGCCTCCTTCCCCGAAGACCCGGGAGTCCAGAACCGCAGGAATTCAGCCCCCACCGGGACTCCTCCCCCTGGTCCCGGCGCCCCCTAGCGGCGCCAGGACGGCTTCCCCCGGGGGTTCCGGCCCCTCGGACCCCGGGATCCTTGACACTGCCCCCACGCCCTGCCTGTC
Source organism: Mellivora capensis (assembly GCA_004024625.1). Classification (NCBI taxonomy): domain Eukaryota; kingdom Metazoa; phylum Chordata; class Mammalia; order Carnivora; family Mustelidae; genus Mellivora; species Mellivora capensis. The sequence goes on from PISX010018481.1 coordinate 2,056, forward strand.
ATTCCTGCCTGCCTCCCAGGGCCGTGCGGGCCGGGATCCCTGGAGGGCTCTTTTGCCCTCTCGGCCCGTGCTCGCTTCCGGCAGGCAGTGGAGGCGGCTCCTCCCGAAGCGGCGGCGGCGGGGGTGGGTGAGTCACGCAGCCGGAGCCAGAGAGCCGGCGCCTCCGCCCCCTTCCCGGGCTGCGGCGTGATTCACCCAGCCCGGCCGGGCGGCACTTAGGAGCCCGCGCATCTCGATGCCGGGCAGCCCCGGGGCTCACCGGTCGGACCCGGGGATCGAACCTGCCAAACGACCCCGCCGCGGGGTTTCCCTGCTCTCCTCAGGCCCCCTTTACCTCATTTACATACCTAGTTGACCCGCTGCCAATCAGAACGAAGAGGGATCCACGCGCAACCAATCAGGAAGCGGCGACGGCAGCATCGCTCGCTCGCTCTCCTTCAGCAACCGACGCCTGGGTCGGGAGACGCACTTCTGACTCCAGCGCACGACTCCGGGCTCCAGACTCCCCTTAACTACCGCCCACTCCTGTAGTGGCCCCGCCTTTCACCCGGGGATTGGCCTGGGACGGTGATGGGCGGAGCCTGTAGAAGGAAGGCTCGAAGGGAGAGGAGGGTGGCTTCAGGGCGCATGCCCAGCGACTGTGTGAGGTTACCCGGCCAGGTGGGTTGGCTGTTTTTGCTGGGGGACAGTTGGGCGAGGGGCGAGGGGCCCGGTGTTTCTTGCTTCTCGAGGTGCGGGCCCGCACACCTGTCCACACACTTGCCAAAACCCAGTAACTGAGCTCCTTGCAGACCTAACCCTAACAGGGATCTGCACTCTAAGCCAGATAGGCATGGGTTCACATTCTGACCGCTCACTAGGTGTGCGATCTTGGAAAAATGCTTGGACCTCTCTGAGCAACACAGATTCTGTTAAATGGGCATCTTCTTGCCTATGTTTTGAAAGTTCGAAAATTTAAAATAAGGTTGCGTCTGTAAGAGCCCTGTGGCACACTGAGCAAATAGATGCCGGGCAGCTGGACTCAATGGCGGTTACAGGATGGGGAGGAGGAGCGGGCGGAGTTAGGAGTGGAGCCACGGGAGTCACATCCCGGGCTTCATGCCCTAAGTAGCTCTGCGACTTTGGGCAAGTGTTTTAATCCCCTAGGGTCTCCGGTTCCTCACCTTTTTAAAATGAGATTATTTTGAGGATTAAAAAGAATAATCGCACAGGGGTGCCAGACTGGCCCAGTCGGAGGAGCATGCGACCCTTGATCGAGTTCTGAGTTCAAGCCTGCGTTGGGTGTAGAGATTACTTAAAAATAAGATCTAAAAGGAAAAGAAAAAATAATAATTGGTGGCGCCTGGGTGGCTCAGTTGGTTCAGCGTCTGCCTTCGGCTCAGGTCATGATCCCAGGGTTCTGGGATGGAGCCCTCCATCCCGCTCCCTGCTCAGCGGGAAGCCTGCTTGTCTCTCCCTCTGCCCACCGCTCCCCCTGCTTGTGCGCAGGCGCTCTCTCGCTCTCTCTCAGATACATAAAATCTTAAAAACAAAAAAGAATAATTGCACAAAATGCTCAGACTGGTACACAACATGTTCTTTTGTTGGTAGTAATAGCTGGTTATGGCACAGGCAGTTAGGTGGGCGGGGGGGGGGGGCACAGAGTGGGATATAGGTAGACAGGAATTTAACACTTGTCTGATAAACTGACAATGGGACTTAGCTTCTCCAAGTAGCTCATTTGCTAACTTTCCTGGAGTTGTGGGTAGAACTGTCGGGAGTAAAGCTCCTGGCCAAAGTAAGCTCCAGAAAATTCTAACTATATTTGTCGATTCAGGCAGCAGTTATCAATGGATGTTCATTCAAACCTTAGGGTGAAAGGTTAACAGGATCTTGTCAGGCTCCAAGGCATTCCCCCACAGGTTGCTTGCTAACTGCCAAGAGGCAAATAGCCTTTTATGATGGGGAGATGTATTGCTCACCATCTTAACCATGTGAGGAAACCCTGCACCCACAATCATGGGACACCCCGACACTGGGTGCCACCCCATGTGATGCATTAGGAAGTATACAACATTCCCTTTGGGGTTTCCCTGTTAAATTTCATAGACTGAATCTCATGAAGCCTCCAGACCTGAGCTTCAGTTTCCAGAAAACAGAGAAACAAATTAAACGTGAACACAATCAGACAAATACAGAATGTGGGACATCTATAAGCACAACTGGGCTGTTCCACCAAAAATTCAATTTTGAGAAAAAAAGGGATTGGTGGGTTTGGTAGTGGGGAAATTTCTGGAATGAAAGTTACTATATAATTTCTTTATTACGACTAAATAAGCACATGAACTCTCAATCCTGATTTGGGGAAGAGGAGACAGCTACAAAAGATATTTGTGACAAGGGGCGGGAGGAGGGTGTGAGGCCTGGGTGGCTCAGTGAAGAGGGATCTCCATCCCAGGACCCCAGGATCACGACCTGAGCAGAAGGCAGACACTCAACTGACTGGGCCACCCAGGCACCCCTGCCCCTATCTTTTCTATGTGCTTAATTAAAAAATTTTTTTCCTAATAAAAAGAGGGTAAAATGCTAATTAGAACCAAGCCCCTCCCGGGCAAATTCACATAATTTTCCCCATAACCTATTCTTATGGCCTGGGAAAAAAAGTGGCTTGCTCTAGATCACATGCTGGAGAGTCATAGGAATCTCAAGAACTTGATCAAAATGTGTTTATTGAGCACCTACTGTATTATGGACGCCGTTGTAGACACTAGGGGTACAGCGCTGGATAAGTCTCACACAATGGTCTCTTTTCATGGATCAGGGGAGGGGGTAAACAGAGAAAAGAAGTATGACAACAAAAACATTCATGGATCGAACACCTGTGCGCCAGATAGGGCAGTAATTATAGATAAAAATCCCTGATGTCGGGGGGGGGGTGGACAATACACTTAATATAATAAATAATTTAGTATCTTAGAAGGTGACAAGTGAAAAGGAAAAGAATAAAGCAGAGCGAAAGGAGAGGAATGAAAGGGTGTGCGGTAGATTGGGCGGGTGCTGATGCGGTAGATTGGGCAGGTGCTGATGCTGGTAGAAAGTTCCCGGAGTAGACCTGATGAAATGAGAGAAGTAGTAAAGCTCTGGGAGAAAAATGCTCCAGCCAGAGGGAAGGGCCAATGCAAAGGCCCGGAAGACGGAGCCTGAGGGGCAGCGAGGCCAGTGTAGCTGGACTGTATGTTGCGGAGGGGGCGGTCAGAGAAGCTTTCGGGCCGTTTAGAGACGTCTAGAGAACGTTGTGTTTTATTCCGAGTGGTTTGAGACCCTGGAAGATGAATAAAGGAGGAAGATAATTTCGGCTTCTTCGGTGCCTTGAAGAAAACAAAATAGGACGGGATAATAGGGAGGCCTGTGCCAGGGTGGTCCAGGAGAGCGTCCCTGAGGAGGTGACCCTGGAGCTGAGACCAGAAAGTGCAGAAGGAGCCAGGAATTCAAAGAGCTGGGGGGGAAGGGAGAGGGAGAGAGGTCAAGCCTTGGGAAATGAAACCAGAAGCAAGCCATCGGACGCAGCAGGCCTGAGGAGGAGCCTCCGCCCGCAGGGGAAGGGGGAGTGGGGGAGGGAAGCGCTCCGCCCCCAGCCTGACGCCCCAGCCTGCCGCCCCACCCGGCCTCTGGGGAGGGAGCAGGCGCCGGGCGGGCTCCCGCCACCGCCGCCGCCTCCGGGGTGTTCCACCGCCCAGCCAGGTGGGAGGGGCCTGCTCCGCCGGCCACGCCCCAAGGCGGCCGCGCCCCATCCACTACCAGCACCCCCCCACCCCCGCAGGCCGGAGGAGGGCAGTTTGGGGAAGGTGGACTTTGCCCTCAGGCCAGGTTAGTCTGCGGGCCAGCCTTTACGCTTCTCTCATCGTTTCTTTAACCGGGCAGGAGCTGGGCCTCTGTTAGCCTGTTTTGTTTATCTGGAAAGTGGGGATATTCCTTATACTGCCCTCATTGTGGTACTAGCAAGCTACAGGATTCCTTTTCACTCCGTTATCTGTAAGGCCAAGAGGGCCCAGTAAAAGATGAGTCAGGCCTCATCTCTCCTCTGCTCAGCAGCCTTCCATGGCTTCCATCAAATTCGGTAAAGCTCACTCCTTCCCGTGGGACACTCATCTTGTTCACCTCATCTCCTAGGGTGCTCTCTTCTTGTACACTCTGCTCCAGGTACACTGACCTCTTCAGGGTCCTGCAAACATTCCACTCATGTTCTGACCTCAGGGCCTTTGCGCTAGCTGTTACCTCTACCAGGATGGAGCCCCCTCCCCACACACCCCCCCAACTGATAATGACTCACTTCTCACCTCCAGTCAGGTCTTAACTCAAATGTCACCTTGTCAGTGAAGCCTTCTCTGGCCATCCCATTGAAATAACAATGCCCCCACCACTTTCCTGCATTCTTTTTCTCTACAGCATTTATCACCTCCTGACAGACTGCACATTTTCCTTATTTTTGTGTGTATTTCAGCTTTCCCCAAATGCATTGCTTTGTGAGAGCAGGAGCTGTCTATTTTATTACCATGACTGGAGGAGCACCAGGCCCACAGTAGGCACCCAATAAATGTAAGCAATTATTGGAATCCTTAGGGTACATTGGGTTCTCCTTTTCACGGGTTACACAATCGCTGGGTGAGGTGGGTACTCCTGGAGGCCTGAGGTTGGGACATGCTGGTGTGTTTGAAGAACTGGAGAGCACAGGAATGGCAGGGGGTGGGTAGGGTGAGGAAGATGAATTCAGAGAGGTAAGAGGGAAGGTTGACCATTGCAAGGTGGGAGTTCATTTTTTCAATAGGAAAACAAAAAGTTTGTTTTTGAGTGCACACCTGTACTGAGCATAGTTCTATGTACTGGGGCATACAGCTGGGGTAAAACCAACAAAACCCCTCCCTCTCCCAGTTGCTAATAGACCGGAAGCCTAACCATAAATAGGTAATAAATAACTTGAGATAGAATAGGTGCTACTAAGAAAATCAAATAGAGTGTGGTGGGGGGATGGTGCACCTGGAGATCTGAGAAGGGGACATTTGGATCAGTGAAGCTGTGGGAGAAATGTCCTCTGGGCCATTAACAAGTGCAAAGGCCCTGGAGTATGTGAGCTTGAGGTCAAATGAGACCTGTGTGACTCGAGTGAGGAATAGTGGAAGATTAAACTGCAAAGTTAGGAGCAAGATTGTCGGGTCTTACAGAAGTTTGGGTTTTATTCTGGGTGTGAGAAGTCACTGAGAGTTTTAAGTAGGGGTAAGACCTGATCCAGTGGGCATCCATATTGAGATGTGAAACACATGTGCCTTGAGATTCTCATGACCATCTCCTCTCTCTCTTGATTGGCACCCATTGGTCAGCTACCTTACTTTCAGGTGTGTGTGTGTGTGTGTGTGTGTGTATTTTTATTTTATTTTTTATTTTTATTTTTTGCTTTTAGATGCAAAGCCCCTCTTAGAGAGAGAATCTTGGCTTTAGGTCAGAAAGCACAGGCAAAATCCCCCTCCTTCCCTGGCCTGTGGACTCCACCCTGGTGTGGTTCCTCTTTGCAAACCTTCCAGAAAAGTCCCTAATGCTGTGTAAACTCACCTGGTGAGCCTTCAAAAGTCTTTGCAGGCCTAGCCAGGGCAGCAGTGTTTCACATTCCATCTTCCTGGGCCTCCCCTCTTCTCTTTACTCACCAGCCTGGGCTTGTACCTCCCAAATAAATCCTTAGTACTGTAACTTCAGCCTGGTCAACGGTTTTCTTTCTTTCTTTTTTTTTTTTTAAAGATTTTATTTATTTATTTGACAGAGATCACAAGTAGGCAGAGAGGCAGGCGGGGGGGGGGGGGGGGGGGGGGGGGGGCAGGCTCCCTGCTGAGCAGGGAGCCCGATGCGGGGCTGATCCCAGGATCCTGAGACCATGACCTGAGCCGAAGGCAGAGGTTTTAACCCACTGAGCCACCCAGACGCCCCTGGTCAACAGTTTTCTAGATCTTTTTTAAAAATGTTTTTTCAGGGGCGCCTGGGTGGCTCAGTTGGTTGAGTGACTGCCTTCAGCCCAGGTCATGATCCTGGAGTCCTGGGATCGAGTCCCACATCAGGCTCCCAGTTCCATGGGGAGTCTGCTTCTCCCTCTGACGTCCCCTCTCATGCTCTCTCACTCTGTCTCTCTCTCAAATAAATAAATAATTTAAAAAAAAAATAAAATGTTTTTTCAAAAAGTTTTTTTTTTTTTGAGAGAAGAGTGTGTGAGAGCACACAGCAGGAGGAAAGGTAGAAGGAGAGGGGCAAGTAGGCTCCCTGGAGCCCTACTCAGCTTGATCCCAGGACCCCAAGATCATGACCTGAGCTGCAAGCAGCCGCCTAACCAATTGGGCCACCCAGGAGCCCCTAGAAAGATCTATACTTAATGCTATTTTGGGGCCTCATCCTTACCCTTTGGGCCTCAGCAATACATTGCATACAATGAAAGAGATGACTTTTTAAGCGCTAAGAGTGACTTACCCTTTTGGTAATTCATGGTACTTTTTCTCCTGTATGCATCCATGTGGCTGGCGATCTAAGTTTACCAAGTAGCAAAGACACGAATAGTTAAGAACCAGTGGCTGGAGGCCAAACTTAGTTTTGGTTCCTTGCTTCCTGGTTCTTGCTTTTTTTTCTTTTTAAATATTTTATTTATTTGTTTATGTATTTGAGAGAAAGATTGAGAAACAGCATGAGAGGGGAGAGGGTCAGAGGGAGAAGCAGGCTCCCAGCTCAGAACTCGATCCCAGGACCCCAGGTTCATGACCTGAACTGAAGGCAGTTGCTTAATCAACTGAGGCACCCAGGCAGCCCATGGTCGTTGCTTTTCTTGCAGTGTGACCGGGAGCAAGTGATTTAGCCCCTCTGAACTTGAGGTTCCTCCTATGTAAGGCCTGTTAACAAAATTCTATATAACCATTAAGATTAAATGACCTAATTCAAACAAAGTGGGTAGAATAGTACTCTTAAGTACTCAGTAGTTATTACGTTTAATAATATGCCTGCCTCCACTTTGGCAGATAAGGGGTGCAGGTGTCCGGGGAACTTACCGGGTCCCTCCCACTGACCCACTGAGAAACTTCAGGCAACACCAGCCCTTCCAAAATACTTTTATTTAAAAAAACAACAACAACCCCAAAAAAGTCATTACAAACAAGCAAAAAACAAACAAAACCCACCACAAAACCCGCCTTTCTTTTAAATAACGCGGCATGGAGCAGTTTGGTTTCCACCCTATTGCACGTGGTCCGGCCTGGTTATGAATCAGGAGACTGCTGGGATGGGGTCTTGCCAAAGAGGTGGGGTTCAACCTTGGGGGAGGAGGCCAGCCCCTCCTGCTCCCTTGAGGTGCAAGAAGCAAAGTCTGAGTTCCCATAGTAACCAGGCAGCACATCCCTGTCATCCTCTGACAGGCCCAGCTTTGTCTTCCCTGAGGCCCCAGTGGTCACAAGGGGAGTAGGAACTGGAGGGAAAGGCAGAAGCAATGTGGGAAGTGGGAAATCGGACTCCCAGAAAGAGTCATGTTAAGGCATTTGGAACAGATAAATTAATTCAGGAAGACCCACCTTCACAGAAGGCTGCGGTAACCAGACACACACACACATGCAAGACGGTTTGTGGAACCCTGAAATGGGAGGAAAGGAGGCCATAGTCACTGCTTAGAGACCCCACCAAAACACACATACACACACACAGTTGCATCCAGGGATCCAGCCCACTGAGGCTGAGATGATGAAAGAGCCCCCAAAGTTTTAGGATCCCAGAATGATTTCCATAATGTGATCTAGTTCATTCCACTCCCAGGACCCTGGGGCACAGAAGAGGTTGTGAGGAGGCTCCGGTGGGGCCAGGGCAGGCTCCTTCTCCACAGCTGATGTGTCAATGTCCAGAAAGAAGTCATCCAGACCAGAGTCCCCCAGGTACCGGGAGCTCAGAGCTTCTAAGAAGACTGGATCGGGCTGGGGCAGCACTTCATTCTGGGGACCTGGGGGAGCCACTGGATTCTGAGGGGGCTCCGTCTCATCCATGGACGTCTCCAGTTCCCTGAGAATAGAACCGATGGTGGCTGACAGGGAGAAGTCCTCCTCGCCCAGGAAGAGGGGCTCAGGGGGCAGGGTGGGTGCTGGAGCCAAGCAAAGGGCGGCCTGGAGCTGCTGGAGGGTATTGTGTATGAGGACATGCCTGCGTAGGCTCGGGGCTCGGGGGCCCAGGCTTCGCTGGACTTTGTCTAAGGAGATTCGAAGCAGGGCTTGCTGATAGCTCCGCAGGCCTGCTGGACCCCAGTCCCACTTCTCAACCTCCTCTTCCTCCTCCAAATCCGAGTGTTTCCTCTTCAAGCCTCCCACCATGGTGCCCTGAAGAGAGAAGAGGAGCAAGTCAGACATAGCAGGGCTAGTTCAAATCCCAAATCTATAAAGTGGACATAGGAGGAATCCCACAGGGCTGCAGAGGAGAAAACTAGATCTGGACGGACACATAGCTGGGTCTGCATCCCACTTAGTTGCCTGTGTGGTCTTGAATATTGAATTTGCCTCCTTGAGACACAATACTCATTTCTTCAAAAGTGTCACATTTAACAGGTGTGGAGTATGGGGACCTGGCCTGGAGGCAGGGAAACTTGGGTTTAAATTCTACCTTTGACACTGCTCAGCTGTTTGGTCTTTGTAAGTTATGTGATACTGCCTCTATGTTTTTTTTTTTTATCAGGTCTCAGTTTCCCCATCTGTAAAATGAGGACTGTAAAATTTCTCACCATATTCTCAAGGAGATCCCACCTGTAAATATGCACGGGGGGGGGGGGTGGCGAGGGGGCGCCTGGGTGGCTCAGTGGGTTAAAGCCTCTGCCTTCAGCTCGGGTCATGATCCCAGGGTCCTGGGATCGAGCCCCACATCGGGCTCTCTGCTCAGCGGGACCCTGCTTCCTCCTCTCTCTCTGCCTGCTTCTCTGCCTACTTGTGATCTCTGTCTGTCAAATAAATAAATAAATAAATCTTTAAAAAAAAAATGCATGGGGCCCACCTACAGTTAACCTTAACAAACAAGAATTTAATTGCCATTTATTCATTCAATATTTTTATCTACTGACGGCCTATTATATTCAAGCCACTAGGAGCCCCGTTAAGACACCTATTTTTTGAGACTCTTCTTTCACAGGAAGTGTATTTTTTTTTTTAAAGGTTTTATTTATTTACTCGACAGACAGAGATTACAAGTAGGCAAGAGAGGCAGGCAGGGAGAGAGAGGAGGAAGCAGGCTCTCCGCGGAGCAGATAGCCCGATGTGGGGCTCGATCCTAGGACCCTGGCATCATGACCTGAGCCGAAATCAGAGGCTTTAACCCACTGAGCCACCCAGGCGCCCCTTTTATCTTCTTTTTAAAGATTTTATTTATTTATTTTAGAGCGCGCGCAAGTGGAAGGGAAGGGCAGAGGGAGTGGGAGAAGCAGACCCCCCACCGAGTGCGGAGCTGCAAGTGAGGTCCATCCCAGCACCCCGGGATCATCGTGACCCTAGCAGAAGGTAACCACTTAAGCGACTAAGCCTCCCAGGCATCCCGGGGAGTATATTTCTTTCCATGTCCTCTTCCTAACCCACTGGAAGCACACCCAAAAGCTGAGAAGGAGCCTCCGTCCTTCCCTCTTCCACTCCTTCGGCCTCCCCCCAAGCGCACCCCACAAGAAAATTTGCTAAAACTCGACTCCTGCCAGGCTCCGCCCCCTCCATGGAACTCCAGTCAGCATCCAGGCAGGCAACAATTTAGCCTAGAGGCTTCTGGGAAATGTGGGCCAAGAGCTGCCTGGCACGGTCGCTAACATTGAACGTGCACTACAATCCCCAGAGGGCTCCGCACGCCGCAGGGAGCACCCTCCCCCGCCCTCCCCTAGGGCATGCGCACAGGGCCCGGGGCAGGTGGGGGAAGGGAACCCGGACGTCCAGCTGCCCGGCGCCTGCCGAGCCCCGCCCTCAGCTGCCTCTAGGGCGACGGGTCTGAGCTCCACGCCTGGAACTCCCCTCCCCCACCCCAGACTCCGGCCCTACAACTGCTTTCTCCTGGTCCTTCGGACCCCAAGAAGGCCCCAGATTCTTTCCCCAAACTGCTCTTGGGTCCACAGACCCAGGCCCCAACACATCGCTCAAAAACTACAAATGCGCTCCGATCTACTCCATTCGGGAGCCTAATTTTGATACCCTCAGCCGTCAACTTTCTCCTATTCTCCCATCTTTCAAACGCCTTTCGACTTCACTCCCCAACTCTCCCTCTGACTCCAAGACCTGAACATGGGATTCTCCCCAGCACCTCCTCTCCGTCACTGCGTCTCCCTCACCAATATTCCTTGCACGTAGTTCTCTCGCTTTTCCAATGGCCAGAATCCCAGCCCCAACCCCTCACACCTTTTTCAGAACACTGGAGCCCCGAATTCAACCCGCACGGGAGACGCGAATTGTCCCAATCTTCAGATTTCCTGCCCCAAAAGTTCCTTCCTTGGTTCTCTCGCTTCTCCAAACACCCCATGTCCCAGCTTCAAACTCCGTCCACTTGAAGATCCTGCCCTACCAACTTCGCCTTCAGTCCGGGCTCTCGAATTCAGTCTCCAGTCCCCAAACCCCACCAACCCCATCAGTCACCCTTATCTGCACCCCCTACCCACGCCCAGACCCCGCCTCCACAACTCTCGGAGGGCGCGCCTCCACCTCCCTTAACCCGGGGCAAATCTCAAGCCGGGTGGTTTCACTCTCTTTCTCTCACCTTAGCTGCCAGATTCGCAGTGACCAAGTCCTGGAACGTCCGCAGCTTTACGACCCACCGGCGCTAAGTAGGAGACTCACTCACCTCCTCAGGGCCTCTCGGTTTGGCCTCCGGCCCACCCAGCTCCGCCCCGGGGCCGAGCCGCGAGCCGCGATAGGCTGGAGTCCTGCCCGCCGCGGGGCAAGGATTGGCTGGGTGGAGCCACCGGCCCGTCGCCAGGAGACGCCCGACCGGCCCCCCCTTTCCTTACTCCCCGACCTTTTAAAGAATTCCGACTCGCCCGGGGGCGGGGCCACGTCTCGAGCGTGGAGCGTGGCGAGGGCGTCAGAACCGTTTCCTTCAACTCAGCCACTGTCCTCGCTCCAAAATCGTCAGCATTGCTCTCTGCGGTACTTTTATACCAGGTGAGGACCCCGTCGGCCGGGGGGTGGGGTGGGGCGGGGCGAGGCTGCTTGGCACGCCCCTCCCCACCCCGCTTTCTGGGCGGGTGGGGCTGAGCCCCTCGCGGAGGCCGCGCCCCCGGCGTTCCGAGGGCGGAAGCGGCGGGGCGGAGGATGACGCCCCTTAAGACCAGCCAATGGTCCGGCGCGGCCTACGTTGCCTGGGCGATCGCAGCCCGCTTCCTGTCTTCTGCCCGGCCCCCCAGCCCCGGCAGGCTCTGTACCCCGCGGCCCCTTCCTTAATCCTCAGGATTTCTCTGCAAGTCCTGGGGTGGTCTCTCCAGCACCCCTCCTCCCGGCACCCCATCCTTCCTCTCAGGCAGGATGCCACCTCCACTGCTGGGAACTCATTCCTTGCTCGCCACTGCCCCGGGGACAAAGTCCCAGCTCCTCCCCTTTTGCCACAAAGCCCTTCACCGTCTGGCCTGATGCACACTCCTCCTAGGCTCCCCGGGATCCGGCCACAGTGATTGAATTTCAGTTTTTACAAAATGACTTTACGTGCCCGCCGCCGCCATAAACGCTGAGATTTTTATCTGTTTTCTTCCTGCCTAATCCCCAGTCTTTTTTTTTTTAATTTTTAAAAAAATTTATTTGTCAGAGAAAGAGGGAGAGAGAGCGAGCGAGCAAGCACAGGCAGACAGAGTGGCAGGCAGAGGCAGAGGGAGAAGCAGGCTCCCTGCCGAGCAAGGAGCCCGATGTGGGACTCGATTCCAGGACGCTGGGATCATGACCTGAGCCGAAGGCAGCTGCTTAACCAACTGAGCCACCCAGGTGTCCCTCCCCAGTCTTTTATGTACCATAGCAAGTACTCAAAAATGACAGTAGACGGCCTCTGGATCTTTAAACTTGTTTCCCCATCCTGAAAATACACCTTCAGTTCTCCCTTGACGCTCCAGAATGGGTGAAGTACCATTATGGGCTGCCTTAGTGTCCTGGGCTTCCCTTGTCCTGGCCCTGACCCCTCTGCCCATGCCTCCCATTCCTGGCCCTGTGTGCCCTCGCGGTTGGGACTGCCGGCCCCCCAGAGGGCAGGTACCAACCGGGACTTGGTCCATAGCATCACCTAGCACATGGCTGGACACAAGGCACCGAGTGAAGTTTTGTAAATGCCCAATATGACAGAAAGAACAAGAGGGCATAAAACAGAACAAAACAGAACAGCAAAATAGGGCTAGTGCCCCAAAAGCCTGAACCAGTAGTGCCCCACCCCCCACGAGTTTCACCAAGAGGAGGGGGTAGGTTTAAGTCTCTTCAGACCAGTTCTCTTGGAATTTGTCAACCAGTCATCCTGCTGCTTGCAGAAACAATACAGGAATGGGATGGATTTTGGGGGGGGGGGGGAGGAAAAGGTGTTGGGTGGGTAGGTAGGGGTGGGGGAGGCTGGAGGTAGGGAGGGAGGAGTGGCTCACTCAGAGGTGGGAAAGGTGCCTCTGGGGAACAAGGGCAGGGGACAGTTGATATCTATCAAAGAGGGACATGATTAGGAAGGGGTCATTCTCCCCCTCCCAAACCTGCCCCTTTCCAGCCCCCCCTGCACCCCTCTTCATGTTAGAGTGGCCCCACTGTAACCCTGTCTCCAGGTTCTAGCTCTTTGCTTCTTTCTCCATCTCTACCCCCCACTCCCATCATGGACTGTCCACTCCGCTCACGCCCACTCTCTTGTCCAGCTCAAGGCCTCTGTCTTGATATCCCTTGACCCAGCAGCCAAGGGCAGCTTTATAAAACACAAATCTGACTGTGCCCCCTCCCCACCTCTTTCCTGCTCCACTTCTTACACAGAACCTCAGAATAAAGCTCAACCTTTTTATAATGATTCTGCCTGGTTTAGCTTCCATGTAACAGCCTCTTGGGGCCGACCACTTCTCCCCTCTAGGCGGAGAAGTATTATTAACTTCTTTGCTCCCCAAGCTTGGTCAGATAGTTCTCTCAGCCATCTGGGCTTCCTCCTCCAGAGCTGTGGCCTCTCTGGGTTGTCACTTCACAGACCGGGGTGTCTTCCTCCCTGGACGGTGAGATCTGTGAAGCTCAGGTCACCCCTGGGGCTTCACACTCCTCACCTGGTCTCTAGCACGGGGCCAGACAGATATATGAATGAAAACCTTCCTCAGAGGCAGATAGAGACCCCGAATCACCCACACAAAGCCAGACAGAGGAAGAGTTACAAGAGTTGGGTCTTGTAGAATAATTTGAAGCTCTTGGCTCAAGGTTTATTTACTCCTTTCCTCTTCTCCATTTCCCAGAATGCTCTCCTCCCGGACAGGGTCACAGCCCTAGTCATACTGGTGGGAGGGGTAGGTGTTGTGACCGTCGTACTTATCAGTGGTGAGGCAGCTCAGCATGAAGTGGCCCAGGTCATGTTTGGAGATGACCCTGGAGGGCCCTCGTCCATCCAGGGTCACCGTGTAGGCCCCTGTCAGAGGCTGGTCTCCTGCAAGGTAAGGACACGGGATGGGTGAAGCTCATGTCTTTTCCCCTCCCCACAGCACAAGATCACTCCTGGGTGCTTACAGCATCCCCAGCCCAGAAGGTGTAAGAGTCAATGATGTATGAAACCCTTACAAACGTGGAGGACACCAGTCTATACCCCTTACTTCATTTGACAAATCCTTATTGATGGCCTATTAGGAGTCAGGTGCTGAGCAGCCAGCAAAGGACGAAACATAACAAGAACCCTGCCCTTTGCATGCAGAGGTTCCCTGGAAAAAGGCAACAAAGAAAGAGTAAAATAGACAATATGTTACAAGGAGAGAAATAAAGCAGGGACTAGGCTAGGAACGATTAATAACTCAATGCTACCCATGAGCAAACTGAATCCACAGGAGAGAAAGTCAACCCCAGGCTTGCAAAGGGTGACTTCCCAGTGGCAAAGGCTAGATTTGCTCTGGGTCCTTACATCTGGAGGCATAACCTGGCCTTTAGGAGGGCATCTGTTGGCTCCACCATGACATTTAAAAAACCCTGACAGTGACCAACTTAACTGAGGGACTGAACTCAGCCTACTGGTGCAGGGGCAACCTGGAACCATGTGCACTAAAAAACGCACACCCTCTCTCAAGTGGCATTCCTGCCAACAGTGTTTAATCTGAGCCTGAGAGAAAACAAGCAGAGAAATCCAGAACATGGGATATTTAGAAAGAACCCGGCTTGGTTAATTTTATGAGACATTATTTCAAAAAAGAGATGGAGGATTGTTCCAGATTCAAGGTGACAGAGCACGAAAACCACGATCCTTGGTTGGATCCTGATTTTGTAGGGAGGGAACATTGAAGTATATGTATATTTTTACATGTTTTAAGGATTTTACTTTTAAGTAATCTCTGTACCCAATGTGGATGCAGATGAGTAATCTCTGCCCCAAAGTGGGGCTTGAACCCACAACCCCAAGATCAAGAATTGCAGTTCTTCCAACTGAGCCACGCAGGCATTCCAATATTTCTTAACGGTTGGAGAAATCTGAAAAAAATTTTTTTAAGATTTTATTTATTTATTTGACACACAGAGAGAGAGATCACAAGTAGGCAGAGAGGCAGGCAGAGAGAGAGGGGGAAGCAGGCTCCCTGCTGAGCAGAGAGCCCGATGTGGGGCTTGATCCCAGGGCCCTGAGGTCATGACCTGAGCCGAAGGCAGAGGCTTAACCCACTGAGCCAGCCAGGTGCCCTGAAAAATCTGAATATTGACTATGGCATGGACACTAAATGACGTGGTAAGAGTTAAGATCCATTCCCTTGGTGCATTAATGGTACACAGGGTCATTCCCGAAGACTTTTCTTCTTGGGAGATGCCTACTGATGTCCTAGGAGTGGAGTGTGACAAGGTCTGGACCTTACTCTCAAATGGTTCATCCAGAAAAAAATTTAAATTTTTTTTTTTTTTTCAGAAAAAAGTTTAAAATATGTATATATTTATACATATATAACCCCCCTTTTTTAACATACATATATTGAAATAAATATACTTACCCCCCCTTTTTTTAGAATGGTACTATGTGTTCAATACTTTTGAGGCATGATGTCTTTGGGTTTCACTTCAAACCCAGGAGGTCAAGATATGCACAGACGCTCTGTAATACGTACTCTGTTCAGAGACGACAAAACCAAGGCCAGAGACCATGGGCCCGAGGTCCACCTGGTGCCAGGGCTGGGATTTTGACCGAGCTTCACCCTGCAGCCTCCCATTGCTGCTGAGTCAAAGCTTAGGATTCTGGTCCCAGGAGGGCCCTGAACTGAACCTAAACACTGAACTTTATTTGACCCTCTATAAGGTGTGCAGGCCTCCTCCTATCAGGGGTCCCAGGAGGCAGAGGGCAAAGTAGAACTGGCTCAAAGCAGGGGTGCCTGGGTGGCTAAGCGAGTTAAGTACCTGCCTTCAGCTCAGGTCATGATCTAGACGTCCTGGGATGGAGCCCTGTGTCAGGTGCCCTGCTCAGCAGGGAGTCTGCTTCTCCCTCTCTCTGTTGCCCCCTGGTCATATTGTGACTGTGTCACAAGGGCACACACACTGTATGCAAGAGACATCTGTGAAATGAATGAGTAAATGAATGAATGTCTCCCTGAATCTGACTCTGTGTGTCTCTCAAGGAGGATTCCAGACCTGGGAGAGGAAAAGAGGATGTAGGTATAATAGGTATAGTTTTTGATCCTCTCCACAACGCCACTGGGAAGTGTGGTTCCTCTGGATTAGTTCATCAGACAAATATTTACTGAGTGTCTACTATATGCTGAGCCCTGTTCTGGGCAGTGGGAACACAGCTGTGATTGAAATTAGACAAAATCCCTGCCTTCAAAGAGTTAACATCCTAGTGATAGAGGCACACACTAAATAAGATAAGTAAAGGAATGATTCGGGGCGCCTGGGTGGCTCAGTAGGTTAAGCGTCTGCCTTCAGCTCGGGTCATGGTCCCAGGGTCCTGGGATCGAGCCCCGCATCCGCATCCGGCTTCCTGCTCGGTGGGGAGTCTGCTTCTCTCTCTCTGCCTGCCCCTCTGCCTACTTGTGCGCGCTCGTGCTCTCTCGCTCTCGCTCGCTCGCTCTCTCTGTCAAATAAATAAATAAATAAATAAATAAAATCTTAAAAAAAAAAGAAAGGAAAGAAAGGAGTGATATGCTCTGTGTGGTGAAAGGGAAGTCCCCTTCCCGTGAAGATGGGCTAGCCCCAGTAACTCACTTCAAATAATAATAATAAATAAGCATTGTTTTACATTTCTGAACTTGGAGTGGTTGGTTCAACAGAGCGAGGCACAAAGGTGTCAGAAAGGAGATAAAAGCAAGCAAGACGGAGAAGAGAAAGTGAAAAGGGAAGGCCTGCAATTTTAGACCGGCTAGGGAAGCCCTGGCGGACTTCCCCCGCAGACAGGAGGGGGCGAGCTGGGGGCGACCCTGCCACCAGGTCCCAGCCACACTCACCTATGTGTGGTGGCATCACGGCCACGTACTTCAGGCCCGATTCCTGCAGCACCTTGTGCATCCGGATATGGTCATCGGTCACGTCCTGCAGTCGAGGGGGCACCTTGGTTGGGTCCCACAGAAGGAAGGCTGGGATGGAGGGAACACAGGGCATGGTGAGCCAAAGCTTGAAGACAGACTGCCCAGGCCACACAGCCTGCCAGCCTTAGGCCAGGACAAAACCCTACAGGGACTCTCCACGGCCTTGCATTTGGCCCAGCCTCCTGGCTTCCTGACAGCCACGCAAGGGCTGACCACTTCTCTCCCCACCTCTCCTGTCCAGT
This sequence comes from Mellivora capensis, assembly GCA_004024625.1. Taxonomy (NCBI): domain Eukaryota; kingdom Metazoa; phylum Chordata; class Mammalia; order Carnivora; family Mustelidae; genus Mellivora; species Mellivora capensis. Next base: position 18,973 of record PISX010018481.1, read on the forward strand.
TACCCATCTGCCTCCTCCCTGGTCTGCCCACCCAACACTCCCTTTCACATACTCTGCCCCCGCCATGCTCCCACCTCAGAGCCTTTGCACCTGCTGATCCCTCTGCCCCCCACCTCAGGTCGCTTCCCTTCCTGGGGAGGATGAAACACAGGAGCAAGGCGTGGAGACCGTGGAGACACAGCCAGCCATGAGCTGTATGAACTCAGCACAGCTGGTGGGCCTCCCTGGGCTTCCTCTGCCTTCCATGCAACAGGGCATAAGAACTGCTTCTGTTAACTGAGCACCTAGCATATGGCTCTGTGAGCGCAGATACTCAGAATTTGGTGAGGATTAAGTGGCATTCGTCCCTAAGGCCTCAGATGGTGCCTAGCACACGGTCAGTGCTCAGTAAATGCTGTTCACTTTAGCTGTTCCTGTTATGAACCTTGTCCTTTGGACGATTGGAGGCAAGCATTTGTTGTTTAATGTCCCTCTCCTCATAAATGGGGGAACTCTGTGAGAGGAGAGACCTGGTCTATGTAAGCCAGGCTCTGTCCTTTCCTGCAGGAGGCTCTCCCTGCCCCGCTCCCAGGCTGGTCAGGGGCCACCTCAGGGTTTCTCCTGTTCTGGCCCTTTTCCCTCTGCCTGTGTTGCTCCATCTTGGCCCCGACTTCTGTGGCCTATTACTATGCAGCAATAGGGCTGTTCACCACTTCCCTCTCACCTATGAGACCCAGTAGTAGAGGGCCCAGGGATGTATTGGTCACCACTGTGTCCCCAGCATCACCCAGCAAGGTTCATGCACACAGTCAGTGCTCAATAAATGGAGAGTGACTTGGGATGGCTCCAGTGCCACCTTGCAGAAGCCCCTTGGCTGCCTGTCCAGGACCTACCCCCGCCCAACCTTTCCGCCCCATCCCTTTGACCCCGCCACCCACCCGAGGTGCATGCCACGACCTTGTCCACGCCATGGGCCTTCATGGCTGCCACAATGTTCCGGGTGCCCTCGGACATAACTGTGGTAGGACCTTAGAGGGGACAGAGAGTGGCTGTCACTAGCAGGCGGCGGTGGTGGCAGGGGTGGCAGGGGTGGGGCCGGGGGCGGGGGTGGTGCTGGGGGCCGAGGCCCAGGGGTGGGCCGTGGGCAGAGGGGGGGCCCAGTACTGAGGTCATTGCGGGTGCCCAGCAGCACGATGACAGCATCCTGCCCAGCCACAGTCTTGTCTACATCGGCCGCATGCAGAACGTCACCCACTACCACGTGGGCCGGCTGGGGCCCCTCTGAGGGCAGCCTGGAGGCATCCCGCACCAGCACTGTCACCTCATAACCTGTGGGCAAAGAAGGACAGAAAGGCACATCAGTAGGCTTGTGGGCTGGCACCCCCACGCTCCAGGAGCTGGGTCCTAGAGGGTGCCATGAACCCCCAAATCACCCCCCAAGCCCCCTGTGAGGGAGCAATACCTTCATGCCAGTTTGTAAACAACCTGCCTCCAAGGGCCTCCCCCAGCACTCCCCAGACTGCTCCACTCTCCAGCAACTACAGGGTTAAAGTCTGGCATCCCACTGGTCTATGTCCCCTATCCTTGGTCCTGGAGGAAACTGAGGTATAGAAGAAAACATGAGTTGCCCAAAGGTTGCCCAGCAATGCGATTGGTCCCCCAGGCTTACTTCTGAAGGTCTGGGCTCAGTCTAAGTGGTCATTAAGATGGACATATCATCTTGGTATGTCCCTTCCCAAAGAATTTTGAGTAACTCTGTGTCCCCACACATACACATCCGTTTTATAATTTTTTAAAAGATTTTATTTATTTGATAGAGTCAGAGAGTACACAAGAAGGAGGAACAGCAGGCAGAGGGAGAAGCAGGCTCCCCACTGAGCAAGGAGCCCAATGTGGGACTCAATCCCAGGACCTGGGATCATGACCTGAGCCGAAGGCAGATGCTTAGCCGAGTAAGCCAACCAGGTGCCCCAAAATAAAATCTTAAAGAAAAAAAAACAAGAAAGAAAGAAAGAAAAGAAAAGAAATAAATAAAAAGAAAGTGGAAGAGAGACCAGCACTCTCTGTTCACCAGGTGAGGCACAGCAAGAAGACAGCTGTCTGGAATCCTGGAAGAGGGTCTTCACCAGAAGCCAGATATATTGATACCTTATCTTGGACTTCTCAGTCTCCAGAACTATGAGAAATAAATATCTATCGTTGAAGTTGCCAGTCTATGGTATTTTGTTACAGGCGCCTGAGCTGACTGAGACAGCTCACTGGAAAAATCAGGGATAATATGATTTACCCAAACAAATATGGACCACAAAGAACTGGAACACATGAAGTACTTAAAAATCTGTGGGTTCCTAATGATAGTAACAAAGAAACCTCACGGGTCCTCAGGACAGCCGTGAGAGGATTCATTCATTATTTGGAAAATGAGAAAAGGAAAAACAACATTGTTCCACTTCTGTCCTCGTGTATTTCTCAAAAACAAATGACGGGAAAGGATTGCATGTGGGATAGCAGAGCCCCCCTGCGCTGCTGCCACCATGCTGGACAGCTGAGACAAGGACAGGGACCCCAAGCCCCAGTGCCGATGCTCGCACCTCACCGCAGACCTGCTGCCCGACCCTGTAACCTATTTGACGAAGGCCTTTGACCTCCTCGCAGACCTGCCCGTAACCCTAGTGAGAGTTTATAGAGAGGTGGCATGCCAGAAAACAGGTATTACTACTACCACTGAGAGGTCCACCATGTGCTAAACATCACTGGATGCTGGGGAGAGGATGTCTCGTGCATGTTTGAAACAGAAATGCAACGGAGGGGCCCCTGGGTGGCTCAGCTGGTTAAGCGTCTGCCTTCGGCTCTGGTCATGATCCCAAAGTCCTGGGATCGAGCCCTGCATGGGGCTCTCTGCTCAGTGAGGAGCCTGCTTCTCCCTCACCCTCTACTGCCGCTCTGCCTACTTGTGCTTTCTCTCTGTCTGTCAAATAAATAAATAAAATCTTAAAAAATAATAAAAAAAGAAAAAAACCCAACATGTTTAAAATAAATAAATAACAAATGATGGGAGATTTGAACATTTTTACATATATTCATTTAACGCTCAAAGTAATCCCGGGTTTGAACTGCGGCCCCTCCACTAGCTAGCTGTATGACAAGGGGCAAGTGCCTTAGCCTCTCTTGGCCTTAGGGCCTTCATTTATAAAGCCACACTAATAATAGTCTCTACCTTACAGGGTTAATGTAGATTTAAATAATGTATCGAAAGGCTTAACGTGGTCACGTGATTTTTGGCAAGTGTGCCGGGACAATTCAATGGGGGAAAGAATAGTCTTGTCTTTTTCTTTTTCTTTTTCTTTTTTTTTTTTAAGATTTTATTTATTGGGGCACCTGGGTGGCTCAATGGGTTAAAGCCTCTGCCGTCAGCTCGGGTCATGGTCCCAGGGTCCTGGGATCGAGCCCAGCATCGTGCTCTCTGCTCGGCGGGGAGCCTGCTTCCCTCTCTCTCTCTGTCTGCCTTTCTGCCTACTTGTGATCTCTGTCTGTCAGATAAATAAATAAAATATTAAAAAAAAAAAAAAAAGAAGAGAAAGAGAACCCAGAGCTTTCTCTTAAAAAATTTTTTTAAAATTATTTATTTATTTATTTGACAGAGAGATCACAAGTAGTCAGAGAGGCAGGCAGAGAGAGAGGTGGAAGCAGGCTCCCTGCTGAGCAAAGAGCCCAAGGCAGGGCTTGATCCCAGGACCCTAAGATCATGACCTGAGCCGAAGGCAGCAACTTAACCCACTGAACTACCCAGGTGCCCCAATCTTTTCAACAAATGATGCTGGGGCAACTGGATATCCGTCTGTAAAAAGAATGAAGTCAGATCCTTACCTCACACATATATGAAAATTAACTCAAAATGACCACAGATCTAAATGTAAAAGCTAAAACCATAAAAAAATCTTAGGAAAAAACAAACAAACACAGCTGTAAATCTTTGTGACTTTGGATCAGGCAATAGTTTCCTAGCTATGACATGAAAAACACAAGCCACAAAAGAAAACACAGACACACTGACATCATCAAAATTAAAAACTTGTGTGCTTCAAGGACACCGTCATGAAAGCGAAAAGATAACCCATAGAATGGGAGGAAACTGTTGCAAGTCATACATCTGATAAGGAACTTGTATTTAAGATATATAAAGAACTTCTACAACTCAGAAGTAAACAGATAAACAACCCAATTAAAAATTGGGCAAGGGGTGCCTGGGTGGCTCAGTGGGTTGGGCCTCTGCCTTTGGCTCAGGTCATGATCCCAGGGTCCTGGGATCGAGCCCCAAATTGGGCTCTCTGCTCAGCGGGGAGCCTGCTTCCTCCTCTCTCTCTGCCTGCCTCTCTGCCTACTTGTGATCTGTCAAGTAAATAAATAAAATCTTTAAAAAATTGGGCAGGGACGCCTGGGTGGCTCAGTTGGTTAAGCGGCTGTCTTCGGCTCAGGTCATGATCCTGGCATCCTGGGATCGAGTCCCACATCAGGCTCCTTGCTCGGCAGGGAGCCTGCTTCTCCCTCTGCCTCTGCCTGCCACTCTGTCTGCCTGTGCTCGCTCTCTTTCTCTGACAAATAAATAAATAAAATCTTAAAAGAAATTTAAAAAAAAAAAAAAATTGGGCAAAATAGGGGCACCTGGATGGCTCAGTGGGTTAAAGCCTCTGCCTTTGGCTCGGGTCATGATCCCAGCGTCCTGGGATCGAGTCCCACATCGGGCTCCTTGCTCTGCAGGGAGTCTGCTTCTCCCTCTGCCTCTGCCTGGCTCTCTGTCTGCCTGTGCTCGCTCTCTCTCCCTCTCTCTCTGACAAATAAATTAAAAAAAAAAAAAGAAGGGTGCCTCGGCCCCTCGAGTTGGGGCCGCCAGCTACTTGGGTGTCCTCTGTCATGGTCCTCTGTCACTTACGCTGCCCTAGAGTAAATCAATGGCCCTGCAGTTCTGGGGACATCGTCATATTTGCCACCATCTCCCTGGGGTTTGATAAACACAAAAGTGCAGGCTTTACTGCCTTATGGACCTGGGTTCCAACTCTGCCACTTACTAGCTGAGGAATCACAGGAAACACCTTCCCTGATTGGACCCCAGTCTCCCCTCTAGCGTGAAAATGATAAATCCCAGCGTCCCCATCCCGTGTGACTACCTTTCTTAAGGGAATGACACAAAACCCGTGTTGTACTCACACACATAGGGGAGCCAATGTAGGCATTGGTTAACTACCAATGGTTAAAACGGACCCTAGTAGGCGCCTGGGTGGCTCAGTGGGTTAAAGCCTCTGCCTTCGGCTCGGGTCATGATCCCAGGGCCCTGGGATCGAGCCCCGCATCAGGCTCCCTGCAGGGACCCTGCTTTCCCCTCTCTGTCTGCCTCTCTGCCTACTTGTAATCTCCGTCTGTCAAATAAATAAAATCTTAAAAAAAAAAAACAAAAAAACCAAAAACGGACCCTAGTAAATTCCGGGTATTTAGGGTGAAAAAAATGTCCTCCTGGAGAGTGAGAACTTGGACACAGGCTCAGTACAAGGGTGCCCATTAGTGTTCTATTTTTGCTGATTAGTGACATTTATGGAGAACCTCTTACCGGCCAAGTGCTGTGCTAAGCTCTTTCTGTGGACGAATGATAATTTTTTTCCAAAAAAAATTTTTAACACAACCCACATTTAAATGAAAATTTCAGTAGCCACATGTGACTAGTGGCCACCATACCAAACAGCAGTGTTTTAGAATTTACAGATTTTTACCCTTTAGAAAACAGAGCGTTTGGATGGACTTCCAAACTTCTTCTTCATCTTCTTCTTTTTTTTTTTTTTTTTACAAATCCATTACTTCGTATTTTTCTCTTAATTTTTTATTTTGAAATAAATTTGACACCTAGGAAAGTTGCAAGACCTCAATTCTCATGCTTGCTTTTGCTTTATCTTTCTGTGTGTGTGTATAATATATAACATACATAATTGTATATGTATATATATAAATACATTTATACATAAACACACTTTTTTCCCCCTAACAATCTGAGAGTACGTTGCAGAGATCATGCCCCTTTTAGGTTTTTTTTTATCTCAGCCCTCAGTACAAAATGAATTTCAAAGCCTAACCAAGTATATACAAATCCATGCATAGGTAACTGAAAGAAGGTTCATAACACCAATATTCCACATGCGATACACTCTGACACCTTTGTGACCAACTAAGTATATTTCAGAACTCGCTATCACTCACAGTTTGAAAAGCATCAGATTGCAACAACCCTAAAAGGTATTATCTCCATTTTGAAGATGGAGAAATTGAGGCAATTTTAGGCAACTAAGCCGAACAACTATGAGTTCACTTAGCCTATAGAAGGCTTACTGAGCACCAACTATATACTGAACACGGTTCTGCGCATTTTCCATATATTATCTCATTTAATCACTGCAAGCACCCGGGAGCAAGCGCTACTAGTTTTATTCCCACTTTCCAGTTATCCAGGCACACAGATGATAAAGCATTTGACTATGGAGGTGGTAAGTGTTAGAGCTGGGACTGGCATGCGGGGAGGCTAGAACGAGCCTCATAGAATCACTGAGGTAAATAAAGTCCCAATTCAGTCAAGCTCTTCTTTTTCTGATGGGGACAGTGAGGCTCAGGGGTTCACTGTGGCTCTAAAGAGACTTGTCAGAGCCACAGTGAGAAGGCAGAGCCACAGTGAGAAGGCAGGGCCTCCCCTAGAGGCCCCTGAGGCCTCCCCAGGGCCTCACCTCTCAATTGCGGGGGGCGGGGGGGGGGTACAGTCCCAATTGTGCCCAGCAGGGTGGACATGGAATTCAGGATTAAGGGTAAGGGAGTCACATGGGAATCCAGATCCTCATGGTGACTCAGCACCTCTAAACTTCTCCCTCTTACTTCCTCCCCCAGAAATGCTTAGCCACAAATTCCTTTCCACCCTCCCCACAAATCAAGATCCTCACTAGGTCTTTTTGGAGAAGGGGTGAGCAGTGGGCATGACAAGGAACTCTCAGGCAGAGTGTGCAGAGGGTGGGCTGGGCTATGAGACATCAGAGTGGGATCCTAGCAGCCTCCACCCCTTTGGAGCACCCAGATAGCCAATATCGTCAGAGTCACTGAGACCAGCAAGGGTGGGGCCCTATATCTGGAAGTCCCAGGCCCCACTGGGGGCTGGTGAAGTCTGGATGGTGGAGGCAGGGAGGCTGCGGGGTGCTTATCCCCTTTCTTGAGACAATTGCGAATTTCCAGCTCTCACCCACTTTCCCACGACCAGAGCCCAAGTCTTCACCTATGTCTCTGCTATTCTTTTTCCATTCGGTGCTCACAGCAACCGTCCCCACCCCCCCGCAGAAGTCTCCACTTCCAGCCTTGGTGCCCCCGGCCAGGAGCCCGTGTACTTTTGTTGGCAGTTAAGAGCACAGGCTGGGTTCAAATCCCACCACCACCACTTTCCAGCGGTCTGATATTGGGCAAGCCACTCTCCGAGCCTCAGTTTTCTCCTGTCAAGTGAAGTGATACTGGTTCTCACCGCAGTTGAAGGCGGTGAGGATTTAACACTGGGGAAGATCGGTAGGTGCTGGGAGGCAAGCCGCTGCCTGGCTGAGGAAGCCTTCGCTGGGTGTGCTAACAACCACCAAAGCTACAATAACAACGTTTCATAAGATCACTGTATTTAAACCTGTCACTGGAGTCCCCCCTTGCCTCCCCGGGCCAATTCCTAGTCCTTGGACTCACATAAAATTGGACCTCACAGCGTTCCCCACTTCTGTCCCTGTCGCCACCTGCTTTGCCCCTAGGTCACAAACCAAAGCTCTGATGGCCCAACCGGCCTCAGGAGGCCCCTTCCTAATGCGCTGCACGTGCACCCCGTTGACATCCCCCGCCCACCCCAGCTCATGCCTGCTTGCACCGCCTGCGCCAGCGTGGTGAGCCCGGTCCTGCCCGTGGAGCCGAAGATGGCAATCTTCTTGACGGCCATTCTGCGGAGTCGTGGGGGTGCGAGGCCACGGAGTTGCACAACGCGCGGGAATCGGGAATCTACTGGCTTCGGGGCCGCGCTCTCAGTCCTTCTCAGGCGGGAGAGAGGGGGCGGGGCAGGGACAGAAGGCCACGCCTCAGGTTGCCTCTGGGCCAAACAGCGCACGCCTCTAGCCTGGAAGAACGCGGCGGGAGGGACGTAGTAGGCTGCACGCCTCTGCCTGAGGCCAGGCACCGTTCTCTCCGCCTATCACTTAGGCTGGGAGGCGTGGCCGTATCTGGCCAATTGGGAGGAGCGTGGGTGGACCCGGTGCCCCGCCTCTGCGCTCCACTCGGGGACGGGGCGAAACTCGGGCCCCGCCCACCAGCCTCGCCTAGCTCACGCCCCCTCTCCTAGGGCCTGACGCTGACCTGGGATTCGCACTGTGCCCAAAGGCTTTCTGGAAGCTGCAAGGGAAGAAAGTGAGGGAGGGAGGGTGTGACCCTGTAACTGTGTGTATATGTGCCCGTGTGACTCTGTGGGGCTGAGTAACCCCAAGGGAGAGCAAGTTTGTGGGTGACACCATGTGCCAACCTCTGTGTGTAGCACTATGTTACATTATGAGACCTCACGTGACACCACGTGTGGCAAGCCTTCATGCTGTTCTTTTGTGACCTTGTGGTGCCACTGCGGATGCCACTGTGTCTGTCTGTGATGCTGTATGCATCCATAAAGCTGGGGGATTTGGTGTGTAAGATGTGTTTTATGGGAGTGTGTGACTGTTAGACAGTGACAGTGTAGGACACCCCACGTGTCATGTTGGGATGTGTGACCGTGACCCTATTTGAGTGTGTGACTGTGGGTGTTAACCGTTCTTGTGATGCTATTTGTGACTTCTTGTGACTGCATGACGTATGAGTGTGTGACAGTTACAGGACGTGTGACACGTGTGTGACTGGTGTGACAAGTTTGAGGGTGTAAAAATGTGTGTGACACTGTGTGATTGCGAAGCTGTGTGTGACCTGCTTGTGACTGCTTGTGACCCCATGGCAGTGTGCGACAGTGTATGACATTTGCGTGCTTGTATGTGACACAGCGTGGGTGGTGGTGGCACTAGTTGAGTGTGTCACTATGTGTGAGGCTGTCGGGCACTGTGCCAGTGTGGGACCCCATGTGAGCGTGTGACTGCGTCTGAGTTTGACTGTTTGACTCTGTGGGACCCTGTAGGGGGTGATACTGTGTGAGTGTGTGACTGTGGGTCGTGTTTGCGACGCTGTATGTGACCCTGTGTGTGTGTGCCAGTGTGGGAGTGTGTGACCCCGTGAGGGTACGTGGCTGTGGGTGACGCTACCTCTGGCCCCGTGAGTGTGGTGACTCGGTGTGTGACCGCGCGTGGGCGAGCGCTGCAGGCGGCCGAGGCGGCGGGGGACCGCGGGCGGGAGGGGGTCCCGGGGGCGCGCCGAGCACGGCGGCCGCGCGAGCGGGGGAGGCGCGGCGGCGGCGGCGGCGGCGCATGCGGATCTGGTCGAGCGGCGGGGCTGGCGGGGCCGAGCGGAGCCGGGCCGGGCAGGGCCCGGAACGCCGACAGGGAGGGCGGTCGGGCACTGTGAGCAGCGGAGACAGCGGCACCGGAGGCTGCGGGCCCAGGTGAGCGGCGTGGGGTGATAGCCCCTCCCTGCAGCATCTCCCCACCTGCCCAGCATCCCTCCCCCGCGCGCTGTGGGCATGGCCTGAGCCCCTAGGGTCCCCCCCTCCCCGGCTGGAGGAGGGGATGGGTCCAGGGCAGAATGTATCCCCACCCCTCAGCCCAGCCAGTCTCCCCGCCATGCGTGGGTCTTCCACCCGGGCCTTGTCCTTCCCAGGCCCCCTCCTTGCGAGCAGTGACTAGACTGCAGGGAGAGAGAGACACGGCCTTGGAAGGGTTAAAGCATCGATTTTTTTTTTTTTTTTTCCCCCCACCCCCAGCCTGGAGCTTTTGCCGAGGCCGCAGGACACCTCTCTCCACCTCCCCCATCTCCTTCTCCTCCCTTCCTTCTCCATTCAATCGGGTAATGGCCAGGGCTCTTCCTGGAGCTGACAGCTCACCAAGTGTTAAGTACCTCCCCATCCCCAAGTATCCTCCAGCGAGGAAACAGCTGTTTTAACAGGGAAAGAAACTGAGGCAGAGAGACCAAGTTAAAGCGGAAATAGAGCAGGGCTTAAACTCATGTTTGTCTGACTCCAACACAGGCACTTTGGTTTGCTGAGATATGTGACCAGAGGAATAATAATAGCAAGGACCGTGTATCAAGGGCTTGCAGGAACCAGATACCATGTTCCCTGCATTATTAACTCATTTCATCTACAAACATCCCTAGGAAATGGGCACTGTTACCATTACCATTTTACAGATGAACAAACTGAGGCCTAGAGAAAGGAAGTGACTGGCCAAGGTCACACAGGTGGTAAGTAGCCATGCGCCGACTTATAGCTTTCCACGGAAGGAGAGAAGAATAACAGAGGATTTTGGAGTGTCCACCAAAAGGGACAACCTCCACTACCCTGACCAAGACCTGGGCCCTGCTTTCCTACAATCTGAGTTGTCAAATGTCTGAGTTTTTGAGAAGGACAGTGATCTCCCCACCATTCCCTCCTTTCTTAGTCTTGGAATCAGGGAGCCTGGAGGGAGGAGGAGACGTATCTGATGTCTCCCACCCCCTTAAATTTCATATTTGCAATCTGGCAGTGTTCTAGAGCCTAGCTCTGGATCCGACAATATGTGAGCTTGCTGTTGCCACAATAATGCTGCCTAAGGAACCACCCCCGAACTCAGTGTCTTAAAACACTGAGCGTTTATTTAACCATCAAGTCTGAGGTCAGTGACTTAGGCTGAGCTCACCTGGCCAGTTTTTCTGGGCTCAGCTGGCCTTATGCTCATGTGTGGGATGCAGCATGGGAGTGGTGTTGGTGGCTGTAGCTGGCCTTGGCTTTAGTGCCTGGGGCCTTAGACCGGGACTATGCCGATGTTTTCCTCACCCTCACAATCAAGCACAAGCAAAAACATGTGGTCTCCTGAGTTTTAGGCTCAGAATTCGCCAGCATTTCCCCCTAATCCTGTTGATCAAATCTAGTCATGGGGCCAAACCCAGAGTCAAGGTTGTCAAGGGGACACTCCTCCGATTTCCCCATCCCTACAGTAGAAGAATGGTCAGGAGTTACATGGCAAAGGACAAGGTTATAAGGATGAAAAATTGGGACTATTTAGTGCAATCATTTGATCACAGTACCTGCATTTGAACTCTGGTTACCCACTAGCTTTGCGACCTCCCCTCTAAAATAGGCCAAAGACTAGCCTATCTTTAGGGGATTAAACTTGTGGGAATTAAATAAGGTAACGCATATAAAGTCCTGGGGACAGCACAAATGCTCGATAAATGTTAATTCTTGTTCTTACTGTGTTGGAGAGTTCTACCGATAATGGTGTCGTCGTTCTAACAATAATACAGGGACCGTTTGCTGAGCCCCTACCCTGCGCCGAGTCCTAAGCTGGTTGCCATGCCCCAGCCCTGAGAAGTGGCCTGGGTGAATGTGACTGTCAGTAGTAATCTGTCCACTTGAAAAACAGGGAAACTGTCAGTAGGACCTCTGAGCTCAGGCTCTGTTTCTAGCCTAATGCGCCTCTTCTCCTCCCCAGGCCTCACCTTCCCCAATGGCGCAGGTTCCAGGGGAAGTGGACAACATGGAGGGCCTCCCGGCCCCCAACAACAACAACCCTACAGCCCGCTGGGAGAGTCCTGATCGGGGCTGGGAGCGGGAGCAACCAGCAGGCTCCACAGCAGCTGCATCGCTCTTTGAGTGCTCCCGGATCAAGGCCTTGGCAGGTACCTGGAGGAGGGATGGGTGAGAGGGAGAAGGGAGGGGAGGGGAAGAGGCCGCTGGGCTGGTGTCTGGGTACCTCCTTGGTCGAGAACCTTGGTGGCCTGGAGAATGGGAAAGAGAGTCACAGACCCTTTGCACGTGAATCTATAGGCCAGCACTGTCCAATGAACGGAACGTCCCACGGTGACAGGAAAACGTTCTCTATCTGTGGTGTCCAATATACGAACCACTAACCACTAGTACTTGTGGCTGTAAGCACTTGAAGTGTGGCCAGTGCTTCTTGAGGGACCAAACTTTTAATTGTATTTCGTTTTAATTAATTTAAATTTAAATAGCCACACGTGGCTGGTGGATACTGGCTGGGGCAGGGCTGCCTTAGAACCTTAAAAAAGTAGAGATCAGAAATGTGGGATTTTATAAGCATACTTCCTTAGAATCGCAAGATGCCGAAATACTAGATTTTTGGACCTTGGAATGTCATGTTCAGGGATTCTTCCAACTTGAGGCCTTTAGAAATGAGGTTAAGCATCTGCCTTTGGCTCAGGTCATGATCCCAGGGAACTGGGATGGAGCCCCGCGGCATTGGGCTCCCTGCTCAGCGAGGAGCCTGCTTCTTTCTGCCTGCCACTCCCCCAACCTGCACGCCCTCTCTCTGACAAATAAATAAATAAAACCTTTAAAATAAATAAACATTAAAAACAAAACAAAACTATGAGCAAAGACCCCGAGAACCTTCAGAGACATGTAACTTCATAATCATTAGCCTTAAGCCTTTAAAATATTAGACCTTTGGGACCTTTGTTATCTCAGGAACGCAGAATGTTAGAAACAGAAACTATAGATTGTAATAATCATGAAATCTTAAAACCCTAAGGTCAGAATCAGTTCCCTGAGAATCTCAAGAATTTTAGTAACTCAACACGTGACAATCATGGGATCTTTGCTACTAAGATTTTTGGAACTTCATAATTATAAGATTTTGAACAGTGATGTCCAACCCAACGGCATCTGGGAAACAGGTGACAGGAAAGAGAGAGGAGACTGGGGGTCATGGTCAGCTGGAAAGCAGTGCCATGAACACCAGCTCCAGCCATGGGGAAACGTGGGCCCCAGATTGCTAGCTGTGATGTTTATCCAGAATTTCCCAATTGAAAAAAAAAAATCTGTATGTGCCACAAAGTCTGAACCAATATTAATTCACAGATTGCCAGCTCCCTCTGATTGAGAAACAAGAATGGTATAAAATGTATTTTTGGAAACTTAAAATCATAGTATCAGATGGGGCGCCTGGGTGGCTCGGTGGGTTAATGCCTCTGCCTTCGGCTCAGGTCATGATCCCAGGGTCCTGGGATGGAGTCCCGCATTGGGCTCTCTGCTCAGCAGGGAGCCTGCTTCCCTTCCTCCCTCTCTGTCTGCTTCTCTGCCTACTTGTGATCTCTGTCAAATAAAATAAATAAAAATCTAAAAAAAATCATAGTATCAGACTCTTTGAGCCTTAAAAACTATGATCTCATCCACAAAATATTTATTCAGTGCCTGCTCTGTGCCTGACCTGTGTTGGACAATATGAGGGACATTATGGTGATTGAGCCAGCTCCTAGGGCTCCCAGGCCACTGAGAGAGTTAGATCCAGCCAGAGAGTGATGACCCTGAGTGGTCAGGGCCTGGATGGTCTGGGATGGGAAAGCTCAGATGACGTCCCTGCTTCAGTCCAGGGGACTGCCCTGAAGGAACCAGAGGGCTTCCTGGAGGAGGAGGTACCAAAGATAAGCCCCAAAAGGATGAATAATAGTGAACCCTGGGGTGGAGAGTTGAAGAGTATTCCAGGCAGAGGGGATAGCATATGTAAGACCTTCAAAACTTGGGAGTGGCTAGATTGAAGTAATGAGGAAATGACAGTGAGAAAGGAGGCAGTGGGAGTCAGAGCCTGAGGACCCTAAAAGCCACCATGCAGGGTGTGAGGGCACTGGGGAGCTATGGTAAGAGTTTAAGCAGAGGTGGGATGTGGTAACGTGGGGATCAAGGACTTGTCGCATCTGAGAAGAACGTCAGAGCCAAATACCACAGACAGATAAACATCTAGTCCAGGGAAACAATTGATTCCCTGTAAGAAAAAAAAAAATTCTCATGCACTCCCTGTGTCTACTTAAATTATTATATCTATAATTTTCCTAAATGCAACAAACCCACAACTCTGTTTCTGTCTCTCATGCCTACAGTTCTCTAAAACTAAAACATGTTATACTGGACTCCAGAACCAAAGTGCAAAATCAGTTAACAGTCAGCTTGGGGCGCCAGGGCGGCTCAGTTGTTAAGCATCTGCCTTCAGCTCAGTTCATGATCCCAGGGTCCTGGAATGAGCCCTTTGTTGGACTCCCTGCTCGATGGGGAGTCTGCTTCTCTCTCTCCCCCTGCCCCTTCAGCCAGCCCGTGCTCACTTTTTCTCAAATAAATCAATAAAATAGGGATGCCTGGGTGGCTCAGTCGGTTGAGCGGCTGCCTTCGGCTCAGGTCATGATCCCAGCGTCTTGGGATCAAGTCCCACATCGGGCTCCTTGCTCGGCAGGGAGCCTGCTTCTCCCTCTGCCTCTGCCTGCCACTCTGTCTGCCTGTGCTCGCTCTCTCTCTCTCTGACAAATAAATAAATAAAATCTTTAAAAAAAAAAAATAAAAAAAATCAATAAAATATATTTTTGACGATTTTATTTATTTATTTGACAGACAGAGATCACGAGTAGGCAGAGAGGCAGACAGAGAGAGGAGGGGGGAAGCAGGCTCCCTGCTGAGCAGAGAGCCTGATGCGGGGCTCGATCCCAGGACCCTGAGATCATGACCTGAGCCAAAGGCAGAGGCTTTAACCCACTGAGCCACCCAGGTGCCCCAATCAATAAAATCTTTAAAAAAAAGATTCAGCTTAAAGTAACTTCAGGATGCTGTTTATACTGTTTAAATGATGTTGCTGCTTGAAAGCCTAACATCATGACATAGATCGTTAGGGTGCATTTTCTTTTGTATCCGTTTCCTTATAGTTTTTCTCTCATGCTTTTTCTCTATTCAGACTATAAGTCCAAACCTTTGAGCAGAGTCCTGAATAACACGATTTTGTAGGAACACGTTTGAGAAAATTGTCTGGACCCCATGCTCAAGAGAGTTCCCTTAATGATGTTCCCCAGTTTATGGCTTGTTGTCCTCATCGGTCTGTGGGAGGATCCTCTCCTCCTCTTCATCTGTTCCTTTACTCTCTTTGCTTTTTAACGTTTTTTAAAAAGGAACCTCTATGCCCAATGTGGGGCTTGAACTTGAAATCCCAAGATCAAAATTCTTGTGTTCTACCAACTGAGCCAGCCAGGCGCCTCTATTCCCACATCTCACACCAGTGCCTTCTCCCCTATGGGCAACCATTCTAATCATTTGTTCGTTTGTTTGAAGAACAGTCTATCTGCTTATTTTTATTTTTTTTTTTAGAGAGAGAACATGTGTGCATGTGCTCTAGCAGGGTTGGAGGAAGGGCAGAGAGAGAGGGAGAGAGAACCCCAAGCCGGCTCCACACTCAACACAGAGACCACTGTGGGGCTCGATCCCACCACCCTGAGATAAAGACCTGAGCTGAAATTAAGAGTCAGTCACTTAATAGCCTGAAACATCCAGGCGCCCCCCCATTCTGATAGCTTTTTCTTTTTTTAAATTTATTTATTTGTCAGAGAGAGAGAGGGAGAGAGAGAGAGCGAGCACAGGCAGACAGAGTGGCAGGCAGAGGCAGAGGGAGAAGCCGGCTCCCTGCCGAGCAAGGAGCCTGATGTGGGACTCGATCCCAGGATGCTGGGATCATGACCCGAGCCGAAGGCAGCCGCTTAACCAACTGAGCCACCCAGGCGTCCCTGATAGCTTTTTTTTTTTTTTTAAAGATTTTATTTATTTATTTGACAGAGAGAGATCACAAGTAGGCAGAGAGGCAGGCAGAGAGCTTAACCCACTGAGCCACCCAGGTGCCCCCATTCTGATAGTTTTAATGCAAATGATTATCTTTGCATGCCAATGATTTTGCAAAATGTGCATTGCTAATTAGTGTGCATGGATACATATATTTTAACTGCTCATTAAAGTATGACATGCACACAAAAAAGCAGATAAATCAGGGCGCCTGGGTGGCTCAGTGGGTTAAAGCCTCTGCCTTCAGCTCAGGTCATGATCCCAGGGTCCTGGGATGGAGCCCAGCGTTGGGCTCTCTGCTCAGCAGGGAGCCTGATTCCTCCTCTCTCTCTGCCTGCCTCTCTGACTACTTGTAATATTTGCCTGTCAAACAAATAAATAAAATCTTAAAAAAAAAAGGCAGATAAATCATGAGTGTCCTGCATTCCCACAGGTGAGCACCCTCTGGTAACCTATCCCCAGATAAGGAAACAGAATATGACTGCCCCAGGGAAGCCCTCCTCAGGCTGCCTCTCTCACTACATCCCAAGAGTAAACACTATTCTAACTTCTTTTTTTTTTTTTTTTAAGATTTTATTTTATTTATTTGACAGATAGAGATCACAAGTATGCAGAGAGGCAGGCAGAGACAGAGAGAAGGAACTGGCTCCCCGCCGAGCAGAGAGCCCGATGTGGGGCTCGATCCCAGGACCCTGAGATCATGACCTGAGCCGAAGGCAGAGGCTTAATCCACTGAGCCACCCAGGTGCCCCCCACCCTTTTTTTTTTTAAAGATTTTTTTAATTTACTTGACAGACAAAGATCACAAGTAGGCAGGCAGAGAGAGGGGGAAGCAGGCTCTCTGCTAAGCAGAGAGCCCAATGTGGGGCTCGATCCCAGGACCCCGGGATCATGACCCGAGCCGAAGGCAGAGGCTTCAACCCACTGAGCCACCCAGGCGCCCCAACACCATCCTAACTTCTAAGAGCACGCCCTGGTTTGGTTGGTGTTTGAACTTCATATGAATAGAATCCAGGAGCGTGTACCCCTTTGTGTCTGGCTTCATTCACTCACCACTGTGCTGATAGGATTCGACCGTGTCTCTGTCCTTGTTGGGTCTTCCTTTTCATTGCTGTATAGTATTCTACAGTGTGACTGTGCCATAGTTTATCCATTTACAGATTGATGAGGATTGGGGTTACTCCTCTTTTAGGGTTATCTCAAGCTAAACTATTGCAAACCCGTAATTCCCGGTATTTCAAACTATTACAAACTGTTGCTGCTTTAAATGTTCTACTATAGTAACTTTTTGGTGGGCGTAAGCCTTCATTTCCACCCAGGAGGGAAAGTGTTGGGTCATAGTGTAGGTGTATATCAAACTTGAGTGGAAACTGCCGGTTTGTGTCATTTTCTATTCCCACCAGCTGTGTATGAAGGATTCACTTACTGTACCTGCAGCCCTTCATATGGTCAATCTTTTTTATTTTAGCCATTCTGATGGGTGTGCATTCCATTGTGGTTTTAATTTACATTTTCCTGGTCACTAATAACAACTAGTGAAGTTGATTGGCTTTTCATATGTTTTTGTTTTGTTTTTAAAGATTTTATATATTTATTTGACAGACAGAGATCACAAGTAGGCAGAGAGGCAGGCAGAGTGAGAGGGGGAAGCAGGCTCCCTGCTGAGCAGAGAGCCTGATGTGGGGCTTGATTCCAGGACCCTGGGCCACTGAGCCACCCAGGCACCCTGCTTTTCATATGTTTACTATTTGGATAGCTTCCTGTGAAGTGCCTGGTCAAGTCGTTTGTATTTTAATTTTCCTGCCTTTTTCTGATTGTTTTATGGGAGTTCTTATACATCCTGGGTACAAGTTCTTTGTCAGATAGATGTGTTGTGAATATTTTCTCCCACTGTGTGGCTTGTCTTTTTATTCTTTTAAGGTTGCCTCTTGATAAGCAGTGTTTCATTTTTTTTTAAGATTTTATTTATTTATTTGAGAGAGGGAGAGCATGAGCAGGGGGAGGGGCAGAAGGAGAGGAGGAAGCAGGCTCATCGCTGAGCAACGAGCCCAATGCAAGCCTCGATCCCAGGACCCCGAGATCATGACTTGACACGGAAGGCAGAGGCTTAACTGACTGAGCCACCCAAGCGCCACGATGAACAGTATTTCTTAATTTAAATATAGTGTAATCGAATCATTAATAATTATTTCCTGTGTGGCTAACACTTAGTGTTTGAAGAAATCTTTGCTTACATCAAGGTCATAGAGATTTTTCTTTTTTAAGATTTTATTTATTTATTTGACAGATAGAGATCACAAGTAGGCAGAGAGGCAGGCAGAGAGAGAGGAATGGAAGCAGGCTCCCTGCTGAGCAGAGAGCCCGATGCGGGGCTCGATCCCAGGACCTTGGGATCATGACCTGAGCTGAAGGCAGAGGCTTTAACCCACTGAGCCACCCAGGCGCCCCTGTAGAGATTTTTTTTTTTAAAGGAAACCTTTTTTTTTTCTTTTAAGATTTTATTTATTTATTTGATAGAGATCATAAGTAGGCAGAGAAACAGGCAGACAGGGGGCAGGAAGCAGGCTCCCCATTAAGCAGGGATCCCGATGTGGGGCTCGATCCCAGGACCCTGAGATCATGACCTGAGCCTAAGGCAGAGGCTTAACCCACTGAGTCACCCAGGCGCCCCTGGAGATATTTTTTGATGTTTCTTCTAAAGGTCTTATCTGTTCCTCTCACATTTAGACTTATAAGCCAGCTGATATTTACCCTATTTATTACTGTGTACAGTGTGGAGTGTCAGTCAGTTATTTTTGCCACATGCAAATCCAGTTGACTCCATTCCATTTATTGAAAAGACTTTCTTTGCCCTACTGAACTGCAGTTTCATGGTTAAAAATCCAAGAGCTCTATGTACATGAATTTGTGTATGCAAACATGGCTAACTGGTGAAGGTTTTAGCATATTCTAGATTGCAGGTTTTTGTTTTTAAGTAAGCTCTAGGCCCAACATGGGGCTTGAACTCCCAATGCCGAGATCAAGAGGCCCATGCTCTACCCACCAAGCCAGCCAGACGCCCCTAAGATTGCACTTTTTGCATTGTTTCCCCATTCAGCACTATGCCTTAAGACTCAGCCACGTGGGGGCACCTGGGAGGCTCAGTTGGTTAAGGGTCTGACTCTTGATTTCAGTTTGGGTCATGATCTCAGGGTCGTGGGATTAAACCCCGGGATGGGCTCCCCATTGAGCATGGAGTATGCTTGGGATTCTCTCTTCCTTCTCCCTCTGCCACTCCCCACTTATGTCCTCTCTCTCTCTCAAGCAAAATAAAATAAAAATCTTTAAAAAAAGGAAAGGCTCAGCCATGTGGCACTGCGAGCATCGACTGTACCGCTCGTAACTGCTGCACGGAGGCTGTAGTATGAACTCACCGTATCCGATTTTCCCAGTGATGGACAACAAGGCTATCTCGAACCCCCAACCTGCCCCTACCCCCATCCCGCAAATAACATTGCATTGGACATCCTCCTCCTCCATCCTCCTTATAAACCAGCGTGGAAAAGTTTATAGGACTTAAGCACATGAAAGAACTGCTCTGTCATGGGGGTATGCCCTAATTTCATTTGACTCCGATGGCTTCCAAGATGGCTGCCCCAGTGTGTAACTCCCACCAGCAGGCACGTTTCCACCCCTACTCATGGCTTCCTACCTTTTCTCAGACCAGTAACCAAACATCATTAACATGCTAAGTGTCACTATAGCCTTTCCCCTTAACCCACAATGGATAAAAGCATAGTTACTCCTCAGCTCTGTGAAAATCTCAGTGTATGAAAGAGAAGAATACGTTGAAGTCTTATTCTAAGGAAATGTGTTTTGCCTCTGACTAGTGACTACCACAGCAGAGAAGACATATAAATGACAACTCACGGGACACCTGGGTGGTGCAGTTGGTTAAGCGTCTACCTTGGGCTCAGGGCATGATTTGAGGGTCCTAAGATTGAGTCCCGTGTCAGGCTTCCTGCTCAGCGGGAAGCCTTCTCCTCCTTCTGCCAAATAAATAAATACAATCTGAAAAAAAAGTTATATTAAAAAATGACAACTTACTATGAACACAATGGCAGGGGTAGGACAGTTGTCATTTGGCTTGGAGTCTTGACAACCCAAAGGCATGGGTGCCAGCTTGAGTCGAGGCAGGAAGCAGATGGCTCCCCTCAAGGGGGTAAAATTGAGGAGAGCTTAATGAAGGGACTAATTACAGAGGTGTGGCCAAGGCTATGGGAACCTACAAGGCCAGTGGACACCCCAGGGACTGGGGCAGGGCAGGGAGTGGTGAGGGCTCCCAACTTGGGGGTTTAGAGAGAGGAACCAGGTGCTGATGTAAGCAGGGAGGGAATAAATCTCTCAGCCCTTCCTTTCTCCTTTTTTTTTTTTTTTAAGATTTTATTTATTTATTTCACAGAGAGAGAGACCACAAGCAGGCAGAGAGGCAGGCAGAGAGAGGGGGGAAGCAGGCTCCCCGCTGAGCAGAGAGCCCGACGCGGGGCTGGATCCCAGGACACTGAGATCATGACCCGAGCCAAAGGCAGAGATTTTAACCCACTGAGCCTCCCAGGCGCCCCTCCTTTTTTTTTTTTTTAATTTAATTTATTTCCTTGCGTGATCGAGAGAGACCATGCAGAGAGAGAGGGAGAATCTCAAGGAGACTCTCAGCTGAGCGCAGACCCCAACTCACGGTTCAGGGCTTGATCTCAGGACCCTGAGATCATGACCTGAGCCCAAATCAAGAGTCAGACGCTCAACCGCTCAACCGGCTGAGGCACCAGGTGCGATACCCCCTTCTCCTCTAATCTCCTGCTAGCCAAACCCAACAGAGGGTCTGAGGCCTTTGAGGGCTTCGGGGCCCATTTGTAACAGCCCCCACGGGCAGTCTCCCTGGGCCCAGAGCACGTGCAGAACAGTAGAAGCAGGCACCCGAGGGGCAAATGGAAGATACCCTCCATGGTAGCCGATCACACTCTCCAGCACCGTAAACATTCACTGCCATCTGAGGTCAGAAGGGGCACTTTGGGACATATCTGGTTTCACCTCCACTGTGGTTTTTCTTTTTTCTTTTTTCTCTTCCTTCCTTAATTTAAGGTTTCTTTGTTTAGGGGCACCTGGGTGGTTCAGTCGGTTAAGCATCTGCCTTCGGCTCAGGTCATGACCCCAGGGTCCTGGGATTGAGTCCCATATCTGGCTCCCTGCTTCTCCCTCTCCCTCTGTTGCTCTCCCTGCTTGCGCTTTCTCTGTCAAATAAATAAATAAGTAAACAAACAAATAAAATCTTAAAAAAAGAAAAATATTTATTTGAGAGAAAGTGAGCACTCATTTGAGTGGGGGGAGGGGCAGAGGGATTGACTCTTCAAGCTGACTGCCTGCTGAGCCTGAAGCCTAGTGTAGGGCTGATCTCACAGCTCGTGAGATCCAGGATCTGAGCTAGGAGCCTGATGCAGGTTTCAATCCCAGGACCCTGGGATCATGACCTGAGCTGAAGGCAGATACTTAACTGAATGAGCCACCCAGGTGCTCCCCAATATGCATATTTAAATAAAAATAAGATATTTCTTATGGATTTACTATTAATTTCTGCATATTCACTTTCTTTTTTTTTTTTAAGTTTTCATTTATTTATTTGACAGAGAGAGAGATCACAAGTAGGCAGAGAGAGAGGGAGAAGCAGGCTCCCCACCGAGCAGAGAGCCCAATGTGGGGCTTGATCCCAGGACCCTGAGACCATGACCTGAGCCGAAGGCAGAGGCTTAACCCACTGAGCCACCCAGGCACCCCTGCATGTTCACTTTCAAATGAGAAGTAAACATTCAAGATCTCGTTTT
>PISX010018482.1:0-40553 GCA_004024625.1 Mellivora capensis
CAAAGAAGACATCCAGATGGCCAACAGACACATGAAAAAGTGCTCCACATCACTCGGCATCAGGGAAATACAAATTAAAACCACAATGAGATATCACCTCACACCAGTCAGAATGGCTAAAATTAACAAGTCAGGAAATGACAGATGCTGGCGAGGATGCGGAGAAAGGGGAACCCTCCTACACTGTTGGTGAGAATGCGAGCTGGTGCCACCGCTCTGGAAAACAGTGTGGAGGTTCCTCAAAAAGTTGAAAATAGAACTACCCTATTACCCAGCAATCGCACTACCGGGTATTTACCCTAAAGATACAAACGTAGTGATCCGAAGGGGCACACGTACCCAAATGTTTATAGCAGCAATGTCTACAATAGCCAAGCTATGGAAAGAACCTAGATGTCCATCAACGGATGAATTGATAAAGAAGAGTGGTATATATATACAATGGAATACTATGCAGCCATCAAAAGAAATGAAATTTTGTCATTTGCGATGATGTGGATGGAACTAGAGGGTATTATGCTGAGCGAAATAAGTCAATCAGAGAAAGACAATTATCATATGATCTCCCTGATATGAGGAATTTGGGAGGCAATGTGGGGGGGTTTGGGTGAGAGGGAAGGAAAAAATGAAACAAGATGGGATCAGGAGGGAGATAAATCATAAGGGACTCTTAATCTCACAAAACAATCTGAGGGTTGCCAGGGGGAGGGGAATAAGGAGATGGTGGTTGAGTTAGGGACATTGGGGAGGGTATGTGCTATGGTGAGTGCTGTGAAGTGTGCAAGCCTGAGAATTCACAGGCCTGTACCCTTGGGGCTAATAATACATTATATGTTAATTAAAAAAAAAAGAAAGAAAATGCTGAACTGTCGAACGCCATGAGATGTGCAAGTGAAATTACTGAGCCATTAGGAACCACAGATTTTAATGCTGTACATTGAAAATATGCTCAGTACAGGAAAATTACAAGTCCTCAAATTAGTTTAATGCCACTTGTGCTGATAACACAGATCTGCTGCCTTCATTTAGCTTCCCAGCAGTAGGTTACAAGAACACCATTTGAAAGGGTGTCAGATCCTTTTACTGAATATTCAATAAAAGTATAATAAAATTGAAATGCAGGAGTCCATAAGAAACTTTGTACATTTTTGTTATTCATTCCACCTTAAAGAAAAATCTTATTTCCAAAGAACTTAAACACATGTCTTCTGTTCTAATCTCTCCAATAATGCTCAGTGCCATGTGATACAGACCCGCCCAGGTCATTCCAAGAAATGAGCACTCTTTCTCTACAAAATAAGAAATTCTAGATATTTCATAAACCCACTGTCTGCCAGAAACAAAGGAACCAGGCAATACATATGTTCTTGAGAAGGGCCAAAGGCCTTGATCATGACAAGAAGAGAATGGAGGATATATCCTGGAGCAAGCACTGGGAGAGATAATAAATACATGCATAGAACAAATCAGGATTAGTGGTTAAGCTATCTCAGTACTTCCAAGAATTCACTTTCCCTCATTCCTCAATCTAATAGTGGACAGAGTGGGTGGGGTGAGTGAGGAGAGTCTTCAGATCCCTCTCGTTTCTCTAGGATTCTCCAAAATTACTTCTCCTTTCCTCCTATTTCTTCAACAAACCCTCTAAGTTCTCCTGAGAACTTAAGCTTTATAAAAACCAATAGGCTACATCTATCCACACCACACTGTCGCTCTCCTGAATCAATGCACTGAGCCATTTGCTTGCAAGAAGGGGAATGCAGAAAGGAAGACATGGCCCAATTCACATCTCAATCAAGATCAGAAAGCCACACACCTAAGTACACAGAAATGGATTCCTGGATGTCTCTTATAAAGTGAAGCACATAAACCAGGTCCTTGGGTGTTAATGTTTATGTGGTTTTATTAGTGGTAAACATGCTCTCCATGTTTCTGAAGGCCTGCTCAATCCTGAGTGGCTGCCAGACTTCCGGGTGAGCATATGGAATTCTAACCTTGTATGTCATCTCAGGGCTTTTGCTGAGTGAACCAGACAGCCTGGATGTCCCACCGGCATGATTGGGTCCAAAGCTCTCACCTTGTCTGCAGACGGTCATCAATCCAATTTGCTCGCCTCCTGGAGTTATCTGTTCCCTGCCACTCCTCTTTGGGAAGTGGAAACGAAGCCCCCTCATGAGTCATGGGCATGACAGATTCTTCAGTAACCGACAGTGACAGAACAAGTCTCACAGGTGAGTGTAAAGAGGGAACGAGCCACCCAAGCCCCAGCCAAGCACTACCACAGTCTCCTTCGGAGAATAACATGAACAAATCTCACTTTGATTTGTAAAAGAAAATGTCAATCATGGGGGGGGGTGTTAAATCCAACTGCTTTTTCCTTTCAAACTGCCATATAATTTAATCATCTTCCTTATTAAGCTGGGAAGAGTTGACCTTTTGAAATCCTCCTGCAAGCAGAAATATTTAAAAGCAAAATACTTTCCAAGTACCAAAGAGCTAAATGTTATCCATTCGTGTTCCTCTCTACTCTATGGAATTTGCTACAATCTCAGGTCAAGCATCTGTGCCATGGCTGCATCTCTGTGAGATCATTCTAAAAGAGCCTCTTACATGTTCTGCTTGCCGGTGGGTACATTTGCAAACCCTAGCTCATGTTACCTCTCAGGTAGGAATTGTTATCGTCACCTTATAGGTGAATCATCTGAAGCTCAGAGAGGTTAACTAGCTTCCCCAAGGTCATACAGCTTGTAAAAGCCTACTAGGCAGGAGTCATGCATGCCTGCAACTCTTATCACATGTAATCTAATGCACTTAGGAGACTCTTGATGAAATGGTGAAACAGGCTGCTATCCTTGTCCCTTTCCTACCCTTCCAGATCCTCTGCACCCCTCAAACAATGGCAGCCATCTCCCCACAGGGACAGGAAAATGCCCAGCTTCCTACAATCTAATATGCCTATGACGAAAGCTTTGATTTGCCAATTTAAAGTAAGCAGGCCTGACCTTAAGGCCAATATCTCTACTTCATTTGGGCTCCTGTGCTGGTTCCCTGTGTTCTCATCCCACCCCTATCTCCACTACAATATGTAAGTGTTACATTGTCAGTTTATCCTAACACACATATCTGGAGTCAGGAATGGAGGGCTTTCGAGATTTAATCCAACCCCTTTATTTTTTTAAAGATGGGAAAACCCTGACACAGAGAGAGGTGATGACTTGGCTAAGGCCACCAGAGACCAGCCCCTTGTCTCCAGCCCCAGCCCATCACTCTGAGCTCACACCACGGTGCCCTTCGATGTATGTCAAAGCCACTTTGTCCACTCTCTGAGGATAACCGTGTTTTCCCCCTGACCTTTAAACTTGGGGTAAGGCCTAAGGCTTTGTTCATATTGAAGGGAATTTCTGACATCAGTCATCCAGTGGGAGAAGTGCTTGCCTCTAAAATCATGCCATTATGAATCTTGTGTCCTTATTGCTAAGTCAATATGGAGCACCTTGGGAGAAGCAGATGGACAGGCAGGAGTGGCAAGAACAGCCAAGGGTCTTTTTCCATATATCCCCAGGCCTGCCTATCACCTCAGGTTTCCAGGTCAGCCCTATTCGTAGAGGTTCTGAGTGAAAGATTTGATGTCCCGATGTTGGTCTGGAAGCAACACATTCAACCTCACCCCTAATCCTAACCTTCTAGCTCCCTAAAAACTCCCACATGCATGCAGACAGAGCCTTTGGTCTTAATCAGTCAGTCTTCTACCTCCATCCTTAGCATGGGGCAGAAGCTGTAGGAACTTGGATGTACTGCTCAAGAAAAGAGAAGCAGGGATGGGAGAATGTGGCTTAGATCACTTGAGGAATCACAGGCCAGGGCCAGATAAAACAGAAGTCTTGGGAAAATGCACCACTTGAGACTCTGGGGGGTTTATCTGTAAGCATGTACGTGCATGTGCGCGCACACACACACACACACACACACGTGCAAGCATTAGAACCTCAATGATATTTCATGTCCATATGGATTTGTGCTTAGCTGTGTGCATGCTCATGTGTGTGGTGAGGGTGAGATGAAATGGCAATGGGAAAAGCTGTCACCCTAATGTCATTATAGATAGAAAACCATTAACAAAAATAAGAAAAGAAATCCCTCTAAAAGTGGTGTGAATGGGTGAAGCAATGGGGTGCCAATTGGAAAAGCAGACTCCTGATTTGAAGCCAATCAGCTCACACTCCTATCAAATGCAGACTATTATATTGAGTACCCTGGAGGGTCCTTGTAATGAATACTGACAGTCAGCCCTGGGTCTGTTGCACAGTGAGGACTCAATGAATGTTGACCCCAGTGTGCTGGCAGGGTAGGGGGCCAGCAATAAGGAATATGGAAGGAAGAGAACAGGTTGTCTCCTTGCCCCTCAGACCTGAAGAAGGTATACATTGATGGATTTAAAATCTAAAATTCTTTTACTAAGTGTCTCTCCACATTTCCAAGATTTAGTAACAAATTCAGGAGAAAACTGTAATCTGATCCCTTCTTCTAAAAGCTCTCAACTTGCAGTGGCTTTTGCTGATGGTCTCAGCCCAGAGAGCCTGCTCAGAGCAGACCAGGTGAGATCCCAGGACCTTGGAGGCAGCGAGCAAGAGAAAATCCTTCCAAGGGAAATCAAGTTCTTACCAATCACTGCTAACTCTGCCACGAAAGGGAGAACACGCTTTCAATTACCAAATGTCAGCTCTAATCCCCACTTATGAGCGCTAGAAATAAAATGGTGCAATAATTGGGCAATCTGCAGGAAAACTGACAAATATATTCCCAATACAAATGATTTACTGAGCCAGCCTGGCCACAGCCTGGCTTCACTCCTTAATGGAAGTTGTAAAAACGGTGCCCCGGGCTTCGATAATCACAAACCACGGACAAAGCAATAGATGAGGCAAGCATTTTGGAGACTCTAAAATATCTCCAATTGTTGGATATTTCTCCAAAATGATTGCCAATCTGCTTAGGTGGCCTATTAAAGGATTGTATAATGGTATGCCAGCAAGGACCTCTTACTACAGAAAGCCATTTTGGAGATAAGAAGAGGTTAAGCATCACAGTGAGGGCATGCAGCGGTAGAGCTAGGAAGAAACCCAAATGCCCTGATTTCCAGTCTTTTCCACAATCCCCCATAGACTCCCCTATTAACAAGATACAATCAAACGTGGGCCATTAACCTCCATTACTTCCCACTTGAAAGCTAAGCCAATCAATATGTTACTGTCACCGGCAAGGTGATCATTTGGTTGCAGTTACTCTTGATCAGAATATTAATGAGTTGGGTAATATGGAACAAAACGTGCAGCCCATTCTATTCATGGGCACAATATGGATAGGAAAGGCCAGGTGAGAACTGGGGAGTCTGAGGGATGGTATTTTCGCAGGAGGATGCTTGCGGTAGAAGCACATGGTTTTTCTCTAGCGGGGTCACTCAAGCTCTCTGGATACCCTACCTAGTAAGAGCAAGAAAGACTGGAGGTAACAAAGATTGTAAAATTAAGACTCTGAGTAAAGAAGACTGAGGATGCAAGAAATTGTAGAAATAGAAAAGTAACATGAAAGAGAAGATTTGCAATAAAAGACAAACACATTCTTAAGTCAAAAGAAGTGTAAAAGATAATGAAATACTTAAACTCATAGTCATTACAAGTTTGCAAATGAGCAGTGGTAATCCTAAACCATAATTTATACTACTTCATTTCAGATATAGAATTGAGACTCCCTGAAGCAGTGATTGGTAAACTATTTTGGATGACTGATTCTTTGCAAATGCAATGAAACCTGGCGATCCAGTCCCCAGGCAAGGTCACATCTACACATATACATAAAGTGTTGTATGTATTTTCAGGGTATCCAAAGACCTTTTTGAAAGTTTATCACTGGATCCCAGGATATGGTGCCTTGCACTAGATGAAGAAGTTTTAACCAATTATATAAGTATAAATATATACCCCAAAGTCCTGAAGTTTTTCAGCCTTGAGTTTCTCAAAAATTCTGTTCTAAATATACCTTTGGTGAGAAGGTCCGTCAACCTGAGATGGAGCCTAATGTTGCTGTCCATCCTCAAAATTTCCCATGTGTTACATTGCACATATTCTCAATAATCCCATGATTTTTTTAGCTGTCTGGCCTGCTTCCTGAGCAGAGGCATCTCTTCTTCTCCACACAGGTCCGTGTGTGTGTGTGTGTGTGTGTGTTCATGATGCAATATGCAAGACATAATCTTTGTGAGGATCAGTTTCTTGCTCTGTATTTTGTGAATTCCAGTATCTTTCTATTTATTTCAGAGTTGCTGAGAAAATAAAATGACATCACGGATGGAAACATTCTTTTAAACACGTATAAAGAACCATAAAAAATGCATGACATTGTCATTATTAGTGTCACCATATAATTAAGTGTGATACTTAAATGCAATTTGCAAGCCTCAGTGTAATTTCAGGAAGTTAGTCTAAATGTTCGTCCGCTTATAAAAATCAAGGTGCTATGCAATTCCAACCACATTGATGACATTGGCAACACCCTCTGGTTCAGAAGAAGAATTTGGTCATAGCCTGGGTTGAATTTATGAGGTAAAGAACAGTTCTGTTCCCACAGGGCTGATAGTGAATTCGTGGGGCACGGCTATCCTGGGTGTCAGTCCCCAGCATCTGCTCTGAATTGATGCCCCAATTGTAGTGGTCATTAAATATTTTTTTTATATTCTACCTGGTATCAGCTACATGTGAAATACAGTGCTGGGTGCTACAGAGGGGAGAAACAGATTTGTAAGACATGGTCCACATTCCCAAAAAAGGTAGGAGCCTGACTGGGGAAACTCAGGCCATTAATATCACTTATTTGTGGAGCATAACAAATAACACGGAGGACATGGGGAGATGGAGAGGAGAAGGGAGTTGAGGGAAATTGGAAGGGGAGGTGAACCATGAGAGACTATGGACTCTGAAAAGCAACCTGAGGGGTTTTGAAGGGGCGGGGGGTGGGGGGTTAGGGGAGCCTGATGGTGGGTTTTAGGGAGGGCACGTATTGCATGGAGCACTGGGTGTGGTGCAAAAACAATGAATACTGTTAGGCTGAAAAGGAATAAAAATAAATTTTTTAAAAAAAGAAAAAAATTTAAAAAAAAATAACAAAAGGTATTTAGTATTTACTTCTGTGGATAAGATACTTCATGGGTCAGAAGAGGCAATCACTTCTAGAAGGGCTGATGACCAGATTCACTGTAGTCACAAAGAATGCTCACCCGAGGTCAGTGGTCACCTGTCAGAGAGAGGCACACTCGTGCCAGCATTAAAAAGGGACAGAGAAAGCGAGAGTCTTTGCATTTTATTTTACAGATGGCTTCTTCCTCCCCCTATTTCCAGGCAGAGATTTAATTAATTTAGAAGGGTAATTTGCAAAGTTCTCTAAGACCTCCAGCCATCAGGTGCCACAAGGAAGATAAGTGCTATGCCTACTGTATCTATTTTGGTGCTGTGGGTAATGCACCATTATATTAGATCGACGTGGCCCTCATTTCACGCTACCAATTTCTGTTCTGTTAATTCTTTACTTAAATCTGCTAAGTACCTCTTCATTTGCCTTACCACTGTTATAATTTAATATGTACAACCAGAGTTGGAGTTTAATTGTTTCTTGAGTGAGCTAAAATCCAATATTTGTAAAATGCATCCATTTAAATGAAACCCCAGCAAGGGTCTGGCTGCTTCCTGCCGCCCTGTCTCTGATGCTTTTGTTCCACTCCTGTGGAGACTCCCTGCTTCACAACAGTGATTCCATTAGCCCCAGAAGGCCGCCGTCGCCTGGGGACGGCCCTGCCCATGGCCTTGCATACCCGCCTGCCCTAGCCTCCTTGCTCCCTCCCTTGAT
Source organism: Mellivora capensis (assembly GCA_004024625.1). Classification (NCBI taxonomy): domain Eukaryota; kingdom Metazoa; phylum Chordata; class Mammalia; order Carnivora; family Mustelidae; genus Mellivora; species Mellivora capensis. Next base: position 7,894 of record PISX010018482.1, read on the forward strand.
CCAAAGAACTGAATGCGGCAGGAAAAATATATTAATGGATGAGTGTCACCAGCTTGTCCCCATGAGCCTGCCCAGGTCACTTTGTGAACATTTTTACTCTTTCCAAAAGCTAGAGTTCCATAGTCTTTAATTTATTGGAAAATGATTACACTGGGTAAGAGGCAATAAGGCAGTAACACCCAGAAATAATTAAAAGGTAGGGATGGTTCTACATGAAGTTTCAAAACATTGGTAACATTGAGCCACTAACTGAATCCAATTCTCAGACAGAACCCTTGTCCGTAGTTACCTGTGGCAGAATAATGGCCCCTAAAATGTGTCCATGTCCTTATCCCCGCAACCTGTGAATGTGTTACTTTACGTGGAATAGGGAAATTAAAGTTTCACATAGAAGTAAGGTCACTATTCAGTTGACCTTGAAATGTGGAGGTGAACCTGAATTATCCAAGCAGGTCCAGTGTGATCACAAAGGTCCTTAAGAGGAGAAGAGGGAGACACAAGTAAGGGGCCCAGAGAAAAAGCAGCATGGGACGGCCTTCACATGCTGTTGCTGAATGTGAAGATGGAGGAGAAGTCTATGAGCCAAGAAACATGGGTGGCCTCTAGAAGCTGGAGAACCTGAAGGCATAGATTCTCCCCTAGAGCCTCCAGAAGGAATGCAGCCCTGTGAACACCCTGATTTGAGTCCAGTGAGACACACTGTAGAACTTCTGAACTCCGGAATTGTAAGACAGTAAATTTGGGTGGCTTCAAGCCACTACATTTGTGGTAAGTTGCTACTGTGGCAATAGAAAACTAACACAGCCCCCCATCCCCACTGCCCTGCTTTCCTGAGACTCCAGCCCTCAAACACGAGCTCTCTCATCAGCAACTTGGAACTAGAGGAAACCCTTGCTCACATTTTCACAAAAAACTTTGCTGTCTGAATGGGGCTAGCAGAGTTCTGTGGGCTCAATAATACAGCATGTTTGGGGTTTAAAGAGCTCTGTTGGCAAGCCCGGGAACCTAATTATCACTGTTTTTGAGAAAATAAATAGTGCCGAACAGCTTACTTTCTAATGAATATTTGGAATACTTGGAATCCCTCACATTGGTGGATTGCACGGTGCATGTGATCTGTGCAGATGGTTCACTGAGAACCATCAGTTTCAGACTCCAGACATGCAGGAGGCCAAATCATTATTCATTTTTCTGAAAGTTTAATCCTGGAGAAAAAAAAAAATCCTGCCTTGTGATGTAGTCCAGAAAAACAATCTGCTTTAACAGAGGCCTGTACAAAGCATGAACCTTAGGCCCAGAAAACAAAACAAAACAAAAATCTCAGAAAGCTCATCACTGAGTACCATATCGAGAATCCAAATCAGTGCACAACATTGTTCAAGAAACATTCGTACCTCTAAGGCTGTTCTGCAAGGGGATCCATTGAACCACTCCTGGAAACTCTTCCTCAGAATTATATAAGCTAGAATGTCAATCTAGACTCACATTTCGTCAAACAACGGGGCCTGGTCTGATAAAACACGTGCCATACACATATGACATCTGGTGTTCACATCAAATCGTTAAATAGATATTTAAAAACATATTTTATTCTCCCTTTAAAAGTAGCCTGAAATTACGTCTGCTTTCCTCCACCAGCCCCAGCTCTCATCTGCTGTTGCTTCTTCATTATTCCTAATTTCCCCTTTCACTCTCAGAACTAGGCCAGTTGGGTGACAAAGTATATGGTCCAAAAGCCTCACTTACAGTTTTCTCATACATTCCCTAAATCAGAATAGAACTCCTTGCAGTTTCCTCTAGGTCTGGTGAAACCTGCATGTTTCAGAGCTGACTCCATGGGGCAACAACAGGATGAGGGTATTAACTGAAAAGTAGATGATTTGGTGTATATATGAATTACATACTATATATATATTACATATATACAAAATATACTGAGTTGCATTTTATCACTAATTTATATATATATAATTTATGTGCTATATATTTATATATAAAATGTATAATTTATTTATTTCTATATAGAATTTATATAGTATATATATTAGTGATAGAATGCAACTAAGTGCCAAACCCATGGCTGGCTCTGTGTGTGTGTGCATGTGTGTGTGTGTGTGTGTGTGTGATAAAAATAAACTTACTCTCCAGTCCATCCATTCCTAAGTCCCAGCCTTAAGCCATGAGCCTTATCACCAGTAACTTGGAGCTAGAGGAAATTCTTATTTATTGTTAGTAAGGAATTTAAGTATATTTCCCCAGAAAAACATTGTTTAAGCTAGTAGAGCTCTGAGGAGTCAATAGTACAAATACATATATAATTATATCATTTTATGTACAGAATATACAATTATATAGCAATCTCATATATATATATTATATATATAATAAAGACAACACACTATGGCTGGGGGCAAAGCAAAAAGCTAAAAGGTATTGGTGAAGATGACAAGGATGTCCATTTTCACCATTTCTATTCAACACCACACTGGAGTTCTAGAGAAGACTCTGTGGCAAGAAAAAGATACAAAAGGCATCCACATTCAAAAAGAAGTAAAACTATCTCTTTTTTGTAGGTGACTTGATTTTGTACATAGAAAATTCTATGAATAAAGCTGATGAAGTCCTATGGGGAAAAAAAAGGAAAATTCTATGAAGTACACAAAATAAAAAGAACTAGAGCTAACAAATGAGTTCAGCAAGAGTACAGGATACAAGATCAATGTACAAAACTCACCTGTATTTCCATGCAGTAGCAACGAACAATCCAAAAATAAAATTTAAAAAATATTTCTCATAACATCAAAAAGAATAAAATACTTAGAAATGAAATTTAACCAAAAAGTGAAACACTTTTGCACTGGAAAACTATAAAATATGATTGAGAAAAATTAAAGAACATCTAAATGAGTGGAAATATATCCAATATTCATGGAGTGAAAGAGAGTATTACTAAGATAGCAATACTCTCCAAACTCATTTGCAGATTCAACACAATCCCTATGAAAATCTCAGCTGCCTTTTTTGAATAAATTGATAAGCTGATCTTAAAATTTATGTAGAAATCCAAGGGACTCAGTATAACCTAAACAATCTTTAAAAAGAACAAATTTGGAGGACCCAAACCTCCCCATTTTAAAACTTATGACAAAGGTAAAGTAATCAACACTGCTTGATGCTGACAAACTGATAGATAAATAAATGCAATAGAATTCAGAATCTAGAAATAAATACATACATTTATGGTCAATTGATTTTCAACATGTACCAAGACAATTTAATTGGAAACAAGTCTTATTAACAAACAGGGCTAAAAGAACTGAACATCCACATGCAAAAGAATGAAACTGGACCCCTACTTAATACCATATACAAATATTATAGGGGCACCTGGGTGGATCAGTAGGTTAAAACCTCTGCCTTCGGCTCAGGTCATGATCCCAAGGTTCTGGGATCGAGCCCCGCATCAGGCTCTCTGCTCGGCAGGGAGCCTGCCTCCCCCTCTCTCTCTGTCTGCCACTCTGCCTACTTGTGGTTTCTGTCTGTCAAATAATTAAATTAAATCCTTAAAAAAATTATATACACACCATATTAAAAAAAACCAAATGGATCAAAGATTTAAATGTAAGAGCTAAAAGTATTAAACAGTTACAAAAAAGCACAGGAGCACGTCTTTGTGACCTCACATTAGACAGTGTTTCTTAGACATAACAGCGAAAGCGTAAATTAAAAAAACAATAAATAAATTGACATCACAAAAATTAAGAATACCTACTATTAAAAAATGGAAAAAAAAAGGAAAGGCAACCCACAGGATGAGAGAAAATACTTGAAAGTCATATAACTAATAAAGGTCTAGCACACTTAAAATGTAAAGAGCTGTTATGACTCAATAATAAAAAGATAACACAATTACAAACGAGGCAAATAATCTGAATAGACATTTCTGAAAATAACATATAAAAATGGCCAATAATACATGAAAAGATGCTCAACATGATCATTTCCTAGCGAAATGCAAGTCAAAATCATGAGATACCTCCCCACATCCACAATGATAGCTATAATCTAAAAGAGACATTAGCAAGTGCTGGTAAGAATGTGAAGAATGTGAAACTCTCACACACTGTTGGTGGAAATGCAAAATTGTGCAACTACTGTGGAAAACATTTTGCTATTCCACAAAAAGCCAAACATGGAATTACCATATGATATAGCCATTCTTCTCCTAGGTCTATACCCAAGAAAACGGAAAGCATATGTCCACTCAAACACTTGCGCATTCATGTATATATCAACACACGTTTATGTCACATTTCTATCAGTTCATAATGGCCGAAAAGAGGGAAAACCAAAAGACCCATCAATGAATGTATAGATAAGATGTAATATAGTCACACAATGGAATATTATTCAGCCATACAAAGGAATGAGGTACTGACACAGGCCACAACACAGATGAACCTTGAAAACATTATGCTAAGTGAAAGACATCAGTTGCAGAAAGTCACATATGATTCCATTTATACGAAGTGTCCAGAACAGGTAAATCTGGAGAGACAGAAAGTAGATAAGAGGTCACCAGGAGCTGTGGGGTAGGAAAGAATAGGAGTGACTATTAACAGGTATGGGGTTTCTTTTGGGGTGATGAAAGTGTTCTGGGATCATATAGTAATGGTCACATAACTCTGTGAATATATTCAACCACTGAAATATGTACTTTAAAAGAACGAATTATTTGACTTGTGATTTATATCTCAATTTTCTTTAAAAAGGAAAGAAATAGAAATAATAGCAGCATTTCTCTCAAAAGGTTGCTGTGAAGATTAAAAATAAAGAAAGACATACAAAGCAATTAGCACAGTGCCAGAATGAATGATAATGGGAGGTGTTATCATCTCAGGAAGCCTGCTCACAGGCTTAAGGCCTAAATTTAAATCCCAAGAGTGATCCATATGCATTTTGCTTTATTTTTTTCTCCCCCTTCTCTTTCTCCCCACACTCCTGGCCCGCTGTTCCCAGCCTTTCTGGATCTGGCCCTAGTTCCAAGCTCTTCTTTCCAATTCCTCCCAGATACCTGCATCTCACTTTCAGTAATATCTGACAGCCTTCTCTCCTGCTTCACTAGCAAAGTCAGGATGTGTCAAACCTGTCCCAAGTAGCCGCATCTGCTGACATACAGCACCAGCACGGAGACTCAGCCAACAACCACCCACACAACACAACAGAAACCTCAGCGGGTCGTGCAAAGAGAGGAGATAATTTTGGAAACGAGGAGCCTATGTCATCATTTTAATGAAATAATAAAAGTTTTTTGATTTGCACCCATTTGCAATGTTACTGTGCACAGACAAGCTTCTCGGAGGTGGCGATTCATCAGTCAGCCATCCCACCGTGAGCAGGGGAGAAACAAATCTCCGCGCCGTACACATCATAAAAATGGAAATCAAGAAGGCTGTTCATTAATGCAGATTAGTTTTAAGCTTGGCATGGCTTTGCTCTGCCGAGATGCATACATACAGGAGAAATTCTCAGTGGGCCTTGAGTCCTTGTAATATATAGTCCGTATTACCTCGCTGACTAATGAACCTTCACACTCAGGAAGAGGCAACTTGTGATCGCCCATGTTTCCTTGCAGATGGACCAGGGACCGTCTTTCCTGGGGTCCCTGGAACCGGCTTCCCCAGCAGACCCTCTGCCCCCGGCCACCGAACCTCTGGTCCGTCTCTGCCATCCTAAGCTGGTTTGCTCTTACCAAAAGGAAAGAAGGATTTGTATTCAGGGTCTCCGCAGCTCCTCTTCAAGCAGGCACATGAGCACCAAGTAATCCAGTGAGCTAATTAACAAAAGGAATTTATGGCTGAAGATGCCCACATGTGTTGTCCCTCAGTATCAGCATACAAATGTATCTTAAAGACGCTTTAAATCCCATAATCTGAGGGGTTAGACTAACGGAAAATTTCAGGTTTGAGAAAAAGCAATTGAAGTTTTTTTTTTTTCCTTTCTTTCTTTGAGTAGGGAGGGAGCTTTTCAAATGTTTCAGAAATGCTTCAAATCGCACCATGCAGGCAGCACATACTGCAATCAGAGCTGACTTTGACTCTGAACCTAACACAGGTGTATTCTTTTTTTTTTTTTTAAGATTCCATTTATTTATTTGACAGACAGAGATCACAAGTAGGCAGAGAGGCAGGTAGAGAGAGAGGAGGAAGCAGGCTCCCTGCCGATGCAGGGCCCGGGTCCCAGAACCCTGGAATCACGACCTGAGCCTAAGGCAGAGGCTTTAACCCACTGAGCCACCCAGGCACCCCAACACAGGTGTATTCTACAGCTCTTAGCAGGCACTGTGGATAGCAGGTAGCCTGCTTCTTGTTTCTTTCCCCTCCTTTATCCTTTTTCCTTTTTCCTCCCTCCCTTCTCCCCCTCTTCCTCTCTCCCCCACTTTACCTCTCCCCCCTCCCTCCCTCTCTCCCATCTCATATGTGGCAGTCTTCATGTGCCACTATACTCATTCTTTCCTCACAGAATTTGCATAATGAAAATACAAACATTGCCCAACACAAGATGTGTGCCTTTAATGGTACCAACCACCACAACAAAGGCAATCATTTGTGAGCATCCCTTAAATAGTAAGCCCAAAACCTGTGGTCTCTAAACTTTCTTGAACATGCCTGCATGTGAGTAAATGATTTTTAAATGCACCTCCAATATGTGTATATATTTATTTATAAATTATATGTACATGTACTATTACTATATGCTATATAAAGTACAGTATAAAACAGCCCCCAAATTAAAAGGATAAAATTAAAATTGAGGTCAGCAAACTTTTTCTTAAAACACCCAACAGTAAATACTTTGGGCTTTGCAGGCTATGTGATCTTTGTTACAACCACTTAAATCTACCATTAGAGCATCCATTGACAATCTGTAATCAAATAGGCATGGCTACATTCCAATAAAGTTTTCTTTACAAAGACAAGTGGTGGGTTGGATTCAGCCCATGGGCCATATTTTGCCAACCCCTGATTTAAAACATAAATATTAGTAAAAGTCCTAAATACTTTTCCATATCCATTGCTGAACAATAGGAGAAGAAGTAGGATTAGGTGTTTGGTTTTTTTAAGATTTTATTTATTTATTTGACAGACAGAGATCACAAGTAGGCAGAGAGGGAAGCAGAGAGAGAGGGGGAAGCAGGCTCCCTGCTGAGCAGAGAGCCCGATGCTGGGCTCAATCCCAGGACCCTGGGATCATGACCTGAGCCGAAGGCAGAGGCTTTAACCCACTGAGCCACCCAGGCGCCCCTAGGATTAGGTTTAATTCACCAATTCTCAGTTGCTACTACAGAATATAGTTTGCTTTGTTCTTTCTTTCTTTTTTTCTCTTTAAAGATTTTATTTATTTATTTGAGAGAGGGAGAGAAGGAGTAAGAGAGAGCATGAGAGGGGAGATGGTCAGAGGGAGAAGCAGACTCCCTGTGGAGCTGGGAGCCCAATGCTCCATCCCAGGACCCTGGGATCATGACCTGAGCTGAAGGCAGAGGCTTTAACCCACTGAGTCACCCAGGCACCCCTGCTTTGTTATTTCTATATGCTGAGGTGAAGAGTACAAAACACAGCCAGGTTAAGATGCAAACGCTAAGTTTCAGGATGACCTCACTTCTAGGTATATAATTTATTCTACAAATTACATTTCTCATCAACTCTGTGATTCAAATTTGTGCTTCAACAAAATGTCAAAGTACTACGTGTCTTGGACCTTTGGGGTTTCTGGCAAATGATCAAAGACAACAATGCCAAATTGGGAAATCCCAAGGGACTATGAATAATGAACAATAAACTCCAGATTACGTCCTAAGTCCTCTGTGTGTCTATATAGTGGTGTGTGTGTGTGTAGTGGTGTGTCTGTGTGTGTGTGTGTTAAATTGGGTAAACCAATCCTGTCACCTTGATCTTTAAAAATGTTCTTGCTGATACCATCGTGCTGAATCCAGTATGTCTCCCAGTTAATCTTATAAATAGGGATCTTGGAAGTTTTGACAAATTATTAAAGTCATGGGTATTGAATCCAGTTGAAACTGGAAAAAGCAGACCAATGAATGTAAAAAAGTTTGAGTATCAGGCCAGACACACTGATGATTTTTTTCCTTGCTTCCCTGACATAGAAAATCCTAACCCCTCATTGGCATGTTTAGAACATCAGCTGTTCAACCCTCTCAATACAGAGCCTTCTCTATGACACTCTAGTAATAACATCACCAAAAAAGATGGAAGTCACTTCAATTATTTTAGTCAAATTGAATGTGTCAAGGAGAAATATTATGTATAGAGGCAACACTAATTCAAGAATATGTCTTCAGTCCCAACAAACCCAAGTGAGGCCGAAGAAAGAGATCCCATGGCCCATGAAAAAGATGTTAACAATTAGGAAAACTTCATTCTAATGCAGTAGAGATACAATAAATTTCAATGTTCTGAGCCTCAGTTCTTAATAATATAATAAATATATGATTTACAGAGCTGTTGAGAGGTTAAAATCAAATGATACATATGAAAGTATCTCAGAGAGTGCCTAGAACACAACAGGTGCTCAGTAAATACCTTGAGGGGTTTTTTGTTTTTCCTTCTTTTTCCTTTATGTGCCTCAATATTATCATCTCTAAAACAAAAAAACTCTACCAAATTCATATGATAACTCTGAAAATTCAAGAGATAATTGATGAAAAGCAGTATCTTGTGATATGGACAAAATCTCAGCTAATAGAGGATATGGGTAAGATTAAAATTAACCCAAAATGTCTTGATATATTGCTACTTCCTCATACTTCAGACAGGATGGCTTTTGGTCACCTGAAAAAAAAAAAAGAAATACTCTACCTACTCTACCTCTCGCCTCTGAAAGAGTTTGTTTGTCCCACGATGATGCTAAAAATTCCCTCTCCTTTCCATGTCCATCAGCAAAGGCTCTTCCTTATGCCATTTCAAACATCATACAAGGAGAAAATTATGCCCCAATGACCACTTTTCTGTTATTATATCAATACCAGTCCTGACACACCCAACCCAAATTGAAGGTGATTAAGAAAAACAAAGGAGCAATTCCTTCTCCTTCCTTAACAGCCGAGGATATTTACACTTTTTTTTTTTTTTAAGATTTTATTATTTGACAGAGAGACACAGCGAGAGAGGGAACACAAGCAGGGGGAGTGGGAGAGGGAGAAGCAGGCTTCCCACCGAGCAGAGAGCCCAATGTGGGGCTCCATCCCAGGACCGCATGACCATGACCTGAGCCGAAGGTAGACACTTAATGACTGAGCCACTCAGGCGACCCGCATTTATACTTTTTAATGGAAGCTGTGCCATGTGCTCATACATATAGCATGACTTGAGGGAGGTTAAACACATGATTCAAAACTGAGTACCATACATGACCTAAAATCTTGTCATTACCAACATTTTTGTCACAGATAATTTCATCAACTATTTCTTGTTTTCCAGACTTTAAGGAATGTGGTAGGATTGTACTTTTAACCCCAAGTCCTTGCCGTTGGATGTGGTCAAGTGACTGGTTCTAGCAAAGGAGTGGCAATCAGAAGTCATGTGTATCAATAGGCTGGAGGATTGACCTGCCAGTAGGAGAGCTTCCAGAGAGTTTTTTCTCCACTAATACAGTGACTTGCACCATTCAAGACGGTGGTTGCTTTGCCAACCAAGGTGAAGATACATAACCAGAACCTACAACCACTTCATGTGAGACATGAGGCAGGAGCATAAAATAAGCCTCTCTTGTTTCAAGTCACTAAGATTTTGATGCCATTTGTTAATGGAGCATAACACAACCTAGCCTGAGAGTTACTCCAACACAACTAGTCACTGAGTTTCCCTTAAAGGGAGATTTTAACTCAGTGGGATCAGTTATTAATATACAGACAATCAATTAACAAATTAACCCTAGGAAAGAGCTTACTTTTAAGGAAATAAAACATGGTGGAAGACAGAAATCATTAATATTCAGTATTCCAACATATGGCACAGTGCCAAGGAAGGGAAGCAAGAGCTAGACAGCATAGGAGCTTCCTGTGAGCATATAATGGCCTGAGAGCTATAATATATCTACAGTTAACAATTAGTATCACTAGAATTGCAAATATTTAATGAGCACTTACTATTTATTCAGCATTGTGCTAAGCACTTTACACCAAACGTTATCTCATTTAATCCTCAGGAGGTAAAAACTATCCCAATTCTTTGTAGGTGATGAGGAAAACAATAAAAAGATAAATTACTTACAGGTCTGTCTAAAGCCAAACCAGTCTCTCAATGGATATTAAATATAAAGAGACAGAGGATAGATAAAAGGAAGGAAGGAAGGAAGGAAGGAAGGACTATAGATACAAAAGCACATGAGTCTTCCCGTATTTGGCAATACTGAATATTTGCATTAGAGATTCTTGCCAAAGAACATTACTTCAGGTTCTCCATCCTCTGTTCCTTATCTAAAATTCAATGATAAAAAATCATTTTCCCAGGAGACTGACTGCAGAATATGTACTCTTGCCCCTTCCTTGAGATCAATAGCTCTTAATAATTGGGAGGAGGGTAGACTCCCCTATAAATCTTATTTTCCTAGAAAAATATATGTACTCAGAATTCTAGAAGATCCACAGAGAGCCCGTTGAGCCTCATTATGGACTCCTGAGGGGAACCTGGTCGCTAAATGGCATTTTCTAATAACTGCCTTTGGGCCCCTGGACTTTGCCTCTAAAAGAACACATTCCTAGTCACATGCTGGGTCCTCGTCCTGTTCCTGCAGATGCCAGCGTTGAGGCTCGATACATGCTCCTTACAGCAGTGTGATTAGTCAGAATCAAAAGGACACATCCTCTACAAAGCTCGGGAAGAGATACAGACTGGGGGAAGTTTGATGAAGGTGACTTCTCAGACTTCTCAGAACTGTCTTTGGCCTGCCCAGCATGAGGTCCAGCCAGGCCCAAGCAAGCCCTTATACTAAACCTCTCTTACTCCCAAACATGCCATCTTGAAACACAAGGGATTTATACTGAAGGATTGCTAAACCAACCCATCACGCTTCACTCCCTTAAAATGTTGCCCTTTACGCTGCCAAGCTGCCTCCTGCTCTGGCTTCTCCCCTGGTCCTTTCCCATCTTCCTCCTACCAAATCTCACCAAGTCTAGACACCCACAGCTGCTAAAAGAGGAAATCTCTCTCTCAAGAAGATAAGCGTCCATGTAAAATGAAGTGAGAAAAGCAGGTTATGGCTTTACATGCAAAATGAATGGCGGCTCTATCATTATTTATAAAAACAATGGGAAAAATACCAAAATGCTAATAGCAGTTATCTCTAGAGGGTGAGATTTATAGTGAGAGTTCTGTTTATAATATTTGCTGGGTTTTTTTTTTCAAATTCTCTATGTAAGCTTACATTCATAATGTTCATAATCAGAAAAAATAAATGCCATAAAACGTATGTGAGAACCATTAGCTCTTGCTCGCGTCCGCAAATACACTGCTAACCCTTACAGGAAGGCAGACAGGGGACAAATATTTATGTGCTAACAACCATATGTTCATTATTTCATTTAATCTTCACAAAAGGATGATGTTATAAATATTATCTGCCTTTTTAACTGAAAGGGGAAAAAACCCAGAGATTCATGGAGGCTTAAGAAATGTATCCACAATCTCATGGCTAGGAAGCAGTAGAGCTGCATTTTAAACTCAGGCCTGTCTCCTACAACCTGGATGCTTTCCAGTGTTCCTCCAATGACAGAAATAGTCAAATGATAAAATTATTAAAGTGATATTTTACCTTCCCAGTCTGAGTCAGGGCTGATGAAGCAACTGCCGTGTTTTGTGGACTGTGCCCATGCTAGGGGGGAACATCAAAGTTTCTCCCTCTTTAATGCCAAGCCCACCAATCTACTAGACACACAACTTCTTTCCATCAAGCACAAGGAGTAGCAGAACCTGAAGAAGTGGGGGAACTGAACTCAGTCATCAAGTAATGAGCCTTAATAAGGAAGTAAGGTCAGTGCCTGCAGGAGCAGCCCAAGAGACAGCAGTCACCACTCCAGGACCCAGGCTCCCATGCAGGCCTGCACGGCTTCCTAGCACTTTCCCCAAGTTTGCTGGAGAAAAGCAATGGCCCTGCTTATCACAGGGCCAGCCCAGGGCCCGGAGCGAAGCAATACCTGGCTGGAATCCGCATCGCAGGGCTGCACAGCTGGCTCTGGGACTGGGAGCCTGGGGCTCAGGCCGGGTTGCTCCACTCCAGTTGTCTTTCTGGGAAGAAACACTCTGCATAATTTACAGAGCCTGCACTGCTAATCTCTACCAGCTGTCTACAAATGCCTGTGTTGAACCAAAGCGAGGCTCCAGGGAGCAGGAGGGAGAGCCAGAAGAATTCTTTTTGATGGGTCCTCTTTGACAGCTGTGACTTTAAAATAACGAGGCTTTGGAAGCATTCTGTAAACCCGAGTATTCATGGGCATGTCGCCGATTCCAAGAGGGCCCTCTTACCTTCTCATCCTTCTCAAACTCACCATGTGACTGTAAAGAAACAGAAAAGAAAACTACCTCATGGCAGCGCTAGGAAGAGGGAACGGTGGACCACTGCCCAATCAGAAATGCGATAGCCTTCCAGAAATTGAAAAGGCAATGGGGCTGTTCTGGTCCTTAAATAGATGGATGAGGCCACAGACAGAATATGCCCAAGAGAAAAGTCCGTGGTGTGGTCAGTGAGTTTCCCCTCAGATATTCTGCTCTCCCATGATTTGGAATATGCAAATTACCACAAACGAAGTGGCTTAAACCAACACCAATTTTCTTTTCTTGCACTTTGGGAGCAACTTCTAAAGTCTAAAATGGGTCTTACGGAGCTGAAACCAAAAACTGTGTTCCTTCTGGAGATTCTAGGGGAAAATCTCTTTCTATGTGTTTGCTCGTTTCTAGAGGCTGCCCACATTCCCTGGCCTGTGGCCAAGTCCCCCTCCCCCACAGTGCTCATATTGTCACATCTCCTCTGACTCTGACCTTGTAGCCTACCTCTTTGAAGAAGATTTGTGATTACTTGAGCCACGGGATAATCCAGGCTGCTCTCCCCATCTCAAGATCCTTAACTTAATCACATCGCAAAGTCCCTGTTGCTAGGTAAGGCAGTGTATTCAGAAGTTCCAGAGATTAAGATATGGACATCTTTGGGGGCCATTATTCTGCCTAGTACAGGGGCTAAGGAGACACAGAGTACAGTGAGAAGCAGGACAAGAAATAGGGCTTTAGATATGAAATAATTCCAAGCAGCTATGCAAGTTGGTGCCACACACTGCCATCAGGACAACTGGTAACACTGAAACACTTGTCCCCAAATAAAGCTGGATAAACATTCTCCGAGAAAAGTTGGTCTGCAGGGAAAGGTCTGGGTTCCCTCACAAAAGAGAAAGATCAAGAAGGACCCACAGAACAGCTAATGACAGAGAAAAGGGAGATGAAAGAAATGGCAGGGTTGGGGGGGGCGGGATTTAAAGTTTTTGATTAGTAGCCTCACAAAGATTTTTAAGATTTCACACTGATTTAACAAGAATAGCTGGGACAGCTAGGTGGCTCAGTTAGTTAAGCTTCTGACTCTTGATTTCAGCTCAGGTCACGATCTCAAGGTCCATGAGATGGAGCCCCACATGGGGCTCTGTGCTGGGCAGGCATGGATTCTGCATAAGATTCTCTCCCTCTCCCTCCCTCTGCCACCTCTCTCTCTCCTCTTCCTCCTCTCTAAAATAAAAGAAAAAACAGAATAGTCTACCATGAAAAGGGAGCAATTCTATAAAGGTTCTTGGAAAATAAGATAGTGGTTTATAGAAAAAAAAATACAATAGGTAGCCTGGATAAAGTTGAGAACAACTTCAAACCCTAAGACAAAGAGAGCAGTGACAGAGAATATGAATGAGATGGAAGATTAATCCAGAAGACCCAACATTCATCTAACAATAGTTTTAGAAAGAGGAGGAAAAAAAAACAGAAAAATAATTTAAGGAGCATAAATAATCAACAAAAATTTTCCCAACTGAAGAGCCAGATGATTCTTCTTTGAGAGAGCCAGATGAAGGCTGAGCATACAGCCTCACAAAATTATAGACACCACAATGAGAGAAAAGACTCAAGTCTCCACAGAGATTAAAATTAAACAAACAAAAAAACAAACAAAAACAAAATGCCTCACCTAAGAGGGAAGGCAAATCAGTTCTCAATATTTAATCAGCAATCAATATTTAATCAGCAACATTATTTAGAAGACAATGAGCCTGATTTCAAAACTCTGTAGAAAATTTTAATATTGCATCTAAAATTCAGATCTTCAGACAAATGATCCATGGTGACAAGGGAAAAAAATCCATACGTTTTCTGACAGGTTTCAGGAAGTTTGCTCAGGACAGGCATTTGGCAAGTTGTGTTTTTATTGTATTGTACGTGGGAGCTACTGCCACAAAATAAAGAACCAAGGAAGAGACAGATAGGAATATAGCTAGGACAGACCCTGCAGTTAGCTCACCCAACACTCATGCTAACCCCCTTTCTGTGAGCCTGGGAGCTACAGAGGCCAGAAAGTCAGGAGTTCCCCTTCCCCTGCTCTCACTAGCTGCCCTCAGGAGGTGACATGGTGTATCCTGAGGCAAGTGAGGACAAACCCTGCTCCCCTTTCCCAACACAGTAAGTGCTGAGCACCCGGCTACCAAAAAAAAGCAGTTCTGCTCAAACTTCCCATCGTGCTGTTGGGGGTTTCTCTCGGATAAAATGTTCATTCCTGGCTCGGCCACATCTTCTCTGAAGAAGGTAGAAATTCTTTAACCTACATTATTACCCTGACATAAATCACTTCCTGCTTGAATAAGCTAATGCAGATTCCATGGCCTGACTTGAAAGATTAGGAGTAAGAGTGAGGAAGGACGGACAAGTGGTTACTGCTTTCATTATAAACGCTTCTGTATTATTTATTTTTTGCTATGCACATGCATTACTTTGAATAGAATTTTTTTTTTAATTTTAAGGTAGGAGTGAGCAAAAGAAATAAGGCCTTTGTCTCATTCACAGATTAGCAAAGCCATACGGAACAAAAACATGTACACGATTCTCCAATTCCCCAGTAACCAAAGAAATGCAAATCAAAATTATGCTATGCCCATTAAACTGATATAAATTTAGAAGGAACATACTTATTATGGGTTGAGATGTGGAGAAACTGTACTTTCAGGTGGAAGTATGAAATCTTACAGCCTCTTGAGAAAAAAATCTGGAAACGCTGATTAAAATATAGATTAAAATTTTAAATATATGTACTCTTCAATTCAGCAAACCCAATCCTAGAAAATTTTCCCACAGAAATAAATAAAACCACCTGAACTTAAAGACCATTTTTTACAGTATTGTTCACAGTAGTTAAACGCTGGTGTTAAAAAAAAAAAAAAAAAGTAACTAACCAATAATGATTTAAAAACTAAATAAAGGGATGCCTGGATGGCTCAGTTGGTTAAGCCTCTGCCTTCAGATTAGGTCATGATCCCAGGGTCCTGGGATTGAGTCCCCCATCAGGCTCCTTGGTCAGCAGGCAGCCTGCTTCCCCCTCTGCCTGCTACTCCCCCTATGTGTGCTAGCTCTCTCTCTATCTCTCTCTTCCTGGCAAGTAAATAAATAAGATCTTTTTTAAAAAATTAAATAAAAGTAAATAATTTTTTTAAAAAATTGACTAGATCAGGGTTCAAGCACACCATACTCTATAGGAGAACAACTGTCACCTATACCAGCTGATATAAGATACGGAGTTCCACAAAATGTAGAGTGAAAAAAAGCAAGATCAAGAAAAAGGGCAAGTCACCCAAAATACAGCATATGTTCTCCCTGGTTTTGCATACATTGTCCCTTCTTAAAATCTCCTAAGATTCTGCGTAGCAAATCTTACCCACGTTGAGTATAAATTAGTCTTACCATTTTAGAAGAGCCATACAAGAATATGATTCAAAATACAAAATATGTAACCATTTGACCCAACGTTCTTCTACCTCTGAATTTACAATATAAGAAATTATAAAATATCAAAAGAAGAAAAAACAACAATTATAATATTCATCATTGGGGGGACTAGTCAAATGATTTATGATGTATATGATGAGGGAACAGAAGGCTGGCTGAGGACAAAGCAGAAGCTGACACCCTGCAACCGGCCTGCACCCTCCACTCTTGAGTGGGACAAGTGGGACATTCTTCCAGGGATCTCCCAACTTTCCTAATGTTAGTGCCTTGCTAGAGGGAAAAAACAACCTTAACCTGACAATGGCAAGGCCTCCAGTACCACAGGTCCTCTTTAGCATATGAAAGTTCTTTCAAGCCCTCTATTTTTCCTTACCTCCCTCAACCCTACAGTATATAATCAGCCACCACTCACATCCCTGGGCAGCAGCTCTTTCTCCCCATGGGTTCTGTCCCTGTGCTGTAATAAACCACCATTTTGCACCAAAGAGGTCTCAAGAATTTTTCCTTGGTCATCGGTTCCGGACTCTACACCACTGAACCTCACTTATATTCTGAAACTTCATCATATATGCTCCATAATATTACACAACCATTAAAAATGATGGAAGTCCTATTGATTGGTTAAAAAACATCTAAGACATACTGTGTAAGTGACAGAAGTCACTTACAGAAGAGTGTATTATGATTCTAAAGTATAAAATTAGGTATATTTACTGGTGAATATATTCATATTTATTTGTAGAGGCTTTTTTTTTAAAGATTTTATTTATTTATTTATTTATTTGACAGACAGAGACCACAAGTAGGCAGAGAGGCAAGCAGATGGAGAGGTGGAAGCAGGCTCCCTGCTGAGCAGAGAGTCTGCTGAGGGACTCGATTCCAGGACCCTGGGATCATGACCTGAGCTGAAGGCAGAGGCTTTAACCCACTGAGCCACCCAGGCGCCCCTATTTGTAGAGACACTGAGGATTTCCCAAAACATTTTAACAGCGGTTATCTTTGAATGTGTGAGATTTGAGCTCATTTTAGTTTCTTGTGCTTTTTCATTATGTTATGCCCAAGTTTTCGCATCCGAGAGACCACCAAGGAGCCAACACTGATGTAAGCACACGAGGGTTTATTTGACAAGCTTAAGCTTGGGCCCAAGTATACCCGACACAGCGGAGTAGGGACTTGGACCCCGAACCAGATTACAGTCAGAGTTTTTAAAGGCAGAGTAGGGGTGGACTCGGCGGTAGATGAGGACAAGGGGGATATTCAGAAGGGCTATCAGGGTAAAGAAGACTGTCAGGATATTGGAGGCCTGGTTATTATCAAGCCAAGGCTGTTTTTCCCTCTAATGAAGCACTAATGAAGACAGTTGGGAGTTTCCTGGTGGAATGTCACATTCTTCCTATCAAACATCCTTGTTAGTGAGATTTAGCACTGGGACATTTGTAAACCGAGGGAGACTCCTGTCTTGCAGGATTGTGATTTCTACAAGTTAACTATTTGTTCACACATACTACCGAGGGGAGGGGAGCAGGTGGAGAGGGGGTGCAAGGTGCCAGGTTTGCTTTGTCAAGATGGCTGTACTTATGTCAGGGCTAGACTTGAGGTGGGTACAGCCTTGTATTTCTTGGCCTCCACAATTACTGTGTACTATTTTAATTTCTACCCAATTATATGTTATAAACACTATAGCACTATTTTTTAAAAGTTGATTCAGCAGCTCCATCCATAACTTCCAAGTTTTAGAATGTCAAATTATATTCAATAGACTTAATACAATAATAACTAATACTTACTGAGCATATCCAATCTACTCAGTACAATCCTAATACTTGTACATATATTAACTTATTTATCTTCACAACGAACTTATTAGGCAAGTGGAATTATTATCCAACTTTTATAGTGAGGAAAGTGAAGTACAGAAAGGTTGTTTACTTTAGAAACCCAAACTGCGATATTTTTGAAATTTTTCCAACAGTTTTGAAACAAACAAAAAAAAGTTTTCTGTTTACCAGCCCTCACCCCATTAACCAGAAGTCAAGTAACCAGGACCCCTTATTCAATCTCTCCTTCCCTACACATCTGGTTTTGAGTTTGTAGGTCAAACTCTTTCTGTTCTTAGCCATGTGCCCTCTTCCCTCTGTATTTTCTGCCACCCTTCAAAGCACAGCTTTAGTGAGACTTTCTAGTATTGGGCTATGCTCATTTACATGCACTAGTATCTGTGTGCTTATAAACTCATTCTTTGCAAGATTTTCCTTCATGCTGCACCACCCAGAAGGCAAGGGAAACATAATAAATGACTCAAAGTTCTAGTGCTTGTGAACTCAAAGTTCTTGTGACAACGAGGGTTGTCACATGGGGAAAAAATGCTCAACAAACACAGCAACCCAACACCCATGCACTTCACATTTCAGAGCACGCAATGGAAGACTCGTAATTACTATAGTTAATTGGTTCCTGGTAAAATGTCACTGAGAACAAGAGCTCATTAATATATCATTTCAATCACTGGAGACACCAGGTGCTCTTACGTGGGGTTCTGCTCTGTGGTATCAGTACTGACATCTTTCTCAGGGTTACTGCCCTCTTCAAAGGAGAAAATATAAACACCAATTTGTATATTATGACTTGGAATGTGTTCTCTATAGTTTCTGTAAAAAGTCATACAAATTATCCAGCCAGGTAAACTACATAATTCAGGGAGATCCACGTGAGATTTCCATCTAAAAGCCTGACCTTTAGATATTGCACAGGTGTGTGAGTTAGATAAATATAAATGTAGATGAGTAAAATATACTATCTCTGGCTTGTCTTTATTAATGCTATTTTGGAAATTTTTTTAAAAATTGACCAGACTGAAAGGAAAGCTGTTACATCACAATTATCTCACAGGTCATGCTTCTACATCAGAGAATTAAATCAGCTCTGGAGATTAAAATAGTTTAGGAAAAAATCCTAAATATATTCCAGCAATTTTTAACATCACCTCTTCTGCTCTTATGTACCTCAGTATTTGAAGAACTTCCAGATCTCTAAATAATGCAAGTTGAAATGGGAATGAGAATGATGATGAAAATCATGAAGGAGAAGAGTGAGGAGGAGGGGAGGAGAAGGAGATGGAGAAGCAGGGGGAGAAGGGCAAGAGGAAGAGAGGACAAGAAAGAGATGGTAGTGGTGGTGATGGTGATGATGATAATGGTGATCGTGGTGAAGATGGTGGTGGTGGTGGTGATAATAGTGATGGTGGTGAAGCTGATGCTGGTGGCTGCTGCTGCTGCTGCTGTGGGTTGTGGTGATGATGAAGATGATGGTGATAATGATGAAGAGGATGGTGGTGGGAAAGGTGATGATGTGATAGTGGTGACGTTGATGAAGTGGTGGTGGTAGTGGTGATGTGATGTGATGTGATGGTGAAGATGATGCTGGTAGTGATGACGATGGTGATTGTGATGAGGGTGATGCTGGTGATTGGTGATGGCAATGCTCCTGAAGGTGCTGGTGGTGAAGATGATGGTGATAATGGCAAAGGAGATGCTGGTGACTGATGGTGATGGTGGTGATGATGCTGAAGTTGTTGATGATGATGATGACAGTAGGACATTGAGGACATGATGGGTGCCTTCTTGCACAGCCACAAGTATACACTTCTAGGTTCCTAACATACAGGAGTACATTAAAAAGTCATTGAAACTGAAAAAGAAGCTACATTTCTACATTAGACATTTCTTCATTTTACTTTTTAATGTAGTTATTATTTTTAGCAACAAATCTCCCTATTATCTTCTATGAGAGATACTTCTAACATTTCCAAATTTGTGGGAATTTTTAGTCAAATATGTTCTTCCTCAAAAAAGGGCAGGGGAGAAAAGGATTTGCTCACCAGAAGAGTAAAGTTGTCTCTAGGTGGAAAAGTTCCTTCCTGAAAAGCATTTGTGCTTTTCACAAAAATGAGTATTTATTAATATGGAAGATTGATCTTGAAACGTTAAGTTTAAAAAATAATTAGGGTTACCCAATAGAATGTACGACATGAAAATCACTTTGTTTGGAGATTTAACATCAATATGTAATTAACACTGGGTTGTAAAATGATAAATGATTTCATGTTCTTGGAGTGCTTTGCTTTTCTATATTTTTCCAAACTTTATTTTGCAATGAACATGCAATACTTTTGTGATGAGATTAAAATATTCTTTTAAGCCTAAGAAAGGAATTTTTTTGCTGGCTATAGCCGGAATACTAAAACTGTAAATGAAATGCTTCTATGAAGAAAGCAATGAAATCTGAAAATACAGGCCTCACCTTTCTGCTAGGGCTGAACTTAACAACAGCAAAGGGGCTCTCAGGGGGGGAAAAAAAAGAAGAAAAAAGAAAAAAGAAGTAACATGAAGTGTTGAAGAGGAAACATTTCCAAGGGTCAGGGAGAGATGTCTGAAGGAGACAGAGTTCATTTCAGCTCAATAAATACTTATTTATCACCTTCTCTATACCAAGCAGTGAGCTTTGCAGCAAGATAGAGATTCAGAGTGTGCAGGGAACCTACAGTCCTGCAGGAGAGACAGCAGTGGGAGTGCCTGACTCCAATCCAGTGGGAAGAATGTTCTGCAGAGATGGGCCCTGGCTTCCATTAAGTCCCAGAGACACCTGGAAACTGGTGTGAGGGTAGGTCCCTCAGAAATATGGATATAGAAAGTGAGTGAAACTCAAGGAGAGAAAGAAGAGAGACAGGGCAGGTTCCAGGCAAAAGTAACACCACAGGCAAAGACACAATGAACCATAGGTGTATCTGTGGAGCCACACAGGGAGGCATGTGGACAGTGTGAGAGTAATGAGCAAGGCAGACGAGGCTTGTGGGGTTGGGAGGCCCTACCCTTGTAGATCAAGACTAGGAAGTTTGGACTTCCTGGTAGGAATGGAAATCCATTTAGGGGTTTTAAGTGGGTTCATGACACTGAGCCCTGTGTTCCCAGTGATGGAAAAGAAACTCCCCACCATTTTGTGTTTCCAAAATAGCTTCACAAAAATACCTGTCCTCCCAGCTATGTGTAGAAGAATGAAACTCAATCATTCTCTTATACCATACACAAAGATAAACTTGAAATGAATAAAAGACTTCAATGTGAGGCAGGAATCCATCAGAATCCTAGAGGAGAACATAGGCAGTAACCTCTTTGACATCGGCCACAGCAACTTCTTTCAAGATACGTCTCCAAAGGCAAAGGAAACAGAAGCGAAAATGAACTTTTGGGACTTCATCAAAATCAAAAGCTTCTGCACAGCAAAGGAAACAGTCAACAAAACAAAGAGGCAACCAACGGAATGGGAGAAGATATTTGAAATGACAATACAGAAAAAGGGCTGATATCCAGGATCTATAAAGAACTCCTCAAACGCAACACACACAAAACAGATAATCATGTCAAAAAATGGGCAGAAGACATGAACAGACACTTCTCCAATGAAGACATACAAATGACTAACAGACACATGAAAAAATGTTCATCATCATTAGCCATCAGGGAGATTCAAATCAAAACCACATTGAGATACCACCTTACACCAGTTAGAATGGCCAAAATTAACAAGACAATAAACAACGTGTGTTGGAGAGGATGTGGAGAAAAAGGAACCCTCTTACACTGTTGTTGGGAATGCAAGTTGGTGCAGCCACTTTGGAGAACAGTGTGGAGATTCCTTAAGAAATTAAAAATAGAGCTTCCCTATGACCCTGCAATTGCACTCCTGGGTATTTACCCCAAAGATACAGATGTAGTGAAAAGAAGGGCCATCTGTATCCCAACGTTCATAGCAGCAATGTCCACAGTTGCCAAACTGTGGAAAGAACCCACATGCCCTTCAACAGACGAATGGATAAGGAAGACGTGGTCCATATACACTATGGAGTATTATGCCTCCATCAGAAAGGATGAATACCCAACTTTTGTAGCAACATGGACAGGACTGGAAGAGATTATGTTGAGTGAAATAAGTCAAGCAGAGAGAGTCAATTATCTTGTGGTTTCGCTTATTTGTAGAGCATAAGGAATAACACAGAGGACATGGGGAGATGGAGAGGAGAAGGGAGTTGGGGGAAATGGGAGGGGGAAATAAACCATAAGAGAAGGTGGACTCTGAAAAACAATTTGAGGGTTTTGGAGGGGGTGGTGAGAGGCTGGGTGAGCCTGGTGGTGGGTAGTATGGAGGGCACGTATTGCATGGAGCACTGGGTGTAGTGCATAAACAATGAATTCTGGAACACTGAAAAGAAATTTTAAAAAATAAATAAAAATTAAAAAAAAAAGCCTGTCCTCCACACATGACTTATGCAAAACACACTTTATCATGACTCCCATAAGATCATGATGCCTCCCTTGTTTACCTTTGACAAGATTGAGCACAGACCGTTCCCCTTTTGCCAGGCACAGACTTAGTTTCCCAGGGTGGCCTTAACAAAGTAACACATCTAGGTGACTTTAAACAACAGAAAAATTTTGTCTCACACTTCTGAAGGCTAGAAGCCAGAAATCAAGGTATTGGGAGGGCCATAGTCTCAAGACTATAGGGAACCATCCATTCCATGCCTTTCTCTTAGCTTCCAGTGTTGCCATGAACCCTTGCCATTACTTGGCTTGAAGATGCATCACTCCAATCTCCGCCTCTGCATCACATGGCCTTCTCCCCTAAGGGTCACTATCTTTACCTCTTCTTGTAAGGACAGCAGCCGTATTGGATTAGGGTCCACCCTATGACCTCATCTTAACCTGATTACATTCAGCAAAGACCCCATTTACAAATAAGATGCATTCACAAATACTGGAGGTTTGGACCCCAATATCTATTAGGCAGACACCATTTAACCTAGATCCTTTAACTTCCCATTCTTTTTTTTTTTTTTTTTTTTTTGAGAGGGAGAGAGTATGTGGGTGAGGGGGACTCAGGGGAGCAGTCAGCACACACAAGACAAGAGACAGACTCTTAAACAGGCTTCATGCCCATCATGGAGCTGGATGCAGGGGTCCATCTCACAATCCTGAGATCATGACCTGAGCTGAAATCACGAGTCGGATGCTCAACCACTCAATCGACTGACACGCTGGTGCCCCTCCAACTTCCCATTCTTTATTTCATGAATGATTCAAGCTGTTTGCTTCCTGGAAACTAGCTAGCTAGAGGGGAAAAACATTTCTTGTGCTGACTGAGGCTTCCCCTATTTAAAATACAATCCCAATTATAAATCACCCCATCTGCCATGTGCTTACCCCTCCCTATAAAAGTCTAAGGCCAATCCACTCCTCTACAACACCCCAAGCTTCAGATCTGGGGCACTTTCCCTACTGCAACAGGCTGAATAAAATCAACCTCCTTACTTGCTTGGTTTTTGTCTTTGATGGTGGGTAAGGTGTTATGGTCAAATTCTTTCATATATTTTGAGCAATAACCCACAGGTGGGCCATGGCCATGAAGGCTGATAGTTGATGCTTGGACTCAGCTCAGCCCAGACCCCGCCACAGGACCACTGCACTCATACCTTCCTTGCTAAGAACATCAGCTACTGACAGCACTTGGGGACAGCTGAGGCAAGTCTCTGAGGGAATCGCCTTAGTTTCATCACTGTTTAGACTCTAAAGACTAGAAAGATGTAACAGGATAATGCATTTGTGATTTCTTACTTCCAACTCTAGGCACTTTCCTTCTTCACTCTCCAGCAAATACAGAAAGGGAGCCAGGCTTGTTGTTGCCTTTTCTTGTGTGGTTTTGTGTTACAGGGGGCAGAGGGACTCTCTTCCTTGATCCAGAATTTTGTGTCCGAGACCCGGTGAAGCTCGGCCAAGCAGTTAGGCTGAGTGGTCCCAGAGAAATTGATGGTGCTAGGCCGGGCATATGGCAGCAGCCAGACCAAAAGCATCTGGAACCTCTTTCCAAAAGAGCATGCAAAGGACATAAGTTTTTGCATCCCCTTCAGGAGAGGTACCAGAGTTGGGTCAGGGATGCTGGGGAGACAGAATATTATAGAGGTGACTGTGGGAACAGAAGCTAAAGAAGGCATGCTTGACAGGGAAGCAGTAAAGCCAAGCACCTTCCAGTAAACCATGTGAGTCTGAACAATGAGAACCATAGCCATCAAAACAATGGGCTAGTGACCAGAGGCCCCTTCTGCCATCCCCACTGACCTGACCTTTCTGTGCCTGCATGGAAATGGAGCACCCTTCCAAACACTTAATTTCTCTCCCCTAGAGTGCTAAAGCTCAAAGTCAAAATAAATTTGGTTTCTAGAAACAAAGCATCTCTTGCCCCCCAAGCATATGGACAAAATTGTGAACGGCTATGAAGGCCAGGTAAGCTAGCCAGACAGCAGTAGGAATCAGACAGCTACCTACTTGAGCAGCCATGTCTCCCCAGCCTGCAGCTCAGTGATCATAATGAATACTTTCTGGAAATCCACTCTCTGGGGAACCATGGTGGGTCCATTCTTCCAATACCCCGCAAACCAAAATGCCTCCCCTCTCTCCTTGTTCCTCATTCATTTCACAAAACAAGAAATCACAACTTCCATCTCTGGGCCCAAGTTGACCTAAACCCAATTACACAAGTACAGGCTCAGTGGGTCTTCTTGCCCCTGAGGGAAGTGGAAAAGAAAGGTGTAGAGCGTCCCTCCTTCCAGGAACCCCCCTCAGTTCAGCCTCTGTTTCCAAATGGGTAAATGAGAATATTACAAGAAGACAAACTCTCAAACCCATGTGGCAACAACAAACCAACTAGTGTGCATTGGGGAGAAATGGTGGCTGGTAGCTGGAAACACTCAGGAAAGAAGGAAGACGTGGTTTTGTGGAGAATGAGCCCTTCCCAGGAAACCTGCTTGAGAAGTGGGATATTCGTTTTTTGTTGTTACGTATTTGCTTTAACTCCTCCTGCTGCTGATTCTCTCAAAAATGTTGAAGTCCTATCTCAAGGCTCTCACAGTGAGTCACTGCTATCCCCCTCCCCTCCAACCAGGCCAAGTCATAGAGACCCCTAACACGGTAGGCCCACCCCACCCATGGCTCCCACTTGGCCCCTCTGTCTTCCTGAACTGCCTTTCCAGGTGCTCCTGCCTCTCTGAAATCAGTTTTCTGGCCCTTGTGGGGTGCCAGGAGCAGACACCCTTTAGTAGAACCCTGGGTCCTCTCCCTGCCTGTCCCCTGGTAGCATCTTAAGACAACAGCTCCCAGGGCTGTTCAGTGCTGTGAGTTATAAGAAGAGTCTCATTTAGACGATTGAGACTCACCTTTCAGGAGTTAGGAAGTCCTGCCCAGGAAGAATCAAACCTAGTTTCCCATGCAATGTAAAGGCTTTCCCCTTCTCCCAGTTGGGGGCCTGACCTGTAGCCCAGAGAGAGAAAGATCCTGGTCAGTCCCCGCAATCCTTCTTCCCATTCTCCATCTCCCTCTGCCTGGTCTCTCTTCCTCCTGGAGAGCTGGGAAACCATGAGGGAAGGGGCCCTCTTCCATAACTTGTGCTGTTCCCCTTTACCAGCAACAGCCTTGATGTGACAGGTGTTCCACACTGGGGCTACATGTGTTACCAGAGGGAGTGTTACCAGAGACCTCCATGCTGCATAATTCCTGAACAAGAAGGATGTGTTCCTCACCACCTTCCTGGAATATGTCTCCTCTCACCTCTTCTCCTTCATACACCCCATAGTTTTGCATGGCTCAATGTCTTCCCCCAGCATACCACCCTCTTCAGTCTGCCTCTATGTTCTTCCGCAGCACCCTCGGGGTCCATAGGACACTGACCGATCCTTGGCAGGCCACGTGGTGGAAACGCAGGCAGCCCCCAGCTCTGCCATCACAGGGTGCTCCCGGCCATGCCCACCTTCCAAATTTCTCCTGAAAGAAGTGTGTACCCGTCTTCATGCTTGCAATACCTTCTCTCATCCGGGGATCTGTGCCATGTTCTCCCAAGACCTCCACCACCTTTCTCTGTGCCAAGAGCAGCCCCAGGGTAGGCCTACGGTTTCAAATGCTCAACGAGCATCAGTCCCAATAGTGCGCCCCAGGCTCTCTTCTCTCTTGTCTTAGGGGAGGTGAGGACAACCCAATCCTCTTCCAAATGGAGGGGAGAGAAAATACCCCCCACTCTTACCAGGCAGACTACCTACTACTAAAGTCCCAGCAAGAATCACCTCTCACACTTCTGATCTGCTTTTAAAAACTGGTAGGAGGGCATGAGGGGCACAGAACTGGGGAGTGGCCAGTGAGGACTGTAGGACATCCGGGCCACCTCTGAGTAAGCCCTACCTTGGTCTCACAGGTCTCTGGTAAGCTCTTAAGGTGGTGCAAGTAATTAGATCATGTTGTTTTCACCTTGGAGCCTTCAGTAGAAAACCTGAAATAACAGGAAAAATTTCACATGTGATCTGGCTACATATTTGAACACTCCCAATCCTTCAAAGCCCCACACCAGCTCCCAGTCTCTCCAAGAAGCCTTTCTGCCCTGACAAGTCTGGCCCTCACCGAGATCTCCTTTTCTGGAACATCCAATGCCCTTAATGTCAGAACAACACATTCTGATGAGTAAATATATTCTGTCTCATGTTGGTCTCTTGCTGTTTCTCCATGTTGTTCCCAATAGCGCAGCAGACTTTTTTTGAAGAAAGAAACTATGCTTTATACTTATTTTGTATCCCCTATGGCTTTTACCACTTTGCTGCCAACATAAAGGTGCTCAATGCACATTTGAAGTGAGTTGAATTGAATTTTCAATCAGACCCACGCTAGATGGAGGGAGCCTCGATACGGCTTGGGGTGCAGTGTGGCAGAGCAGAAGAGATTCTGCACACCAAATTTCTTCCTGAAATGTGGGTGTCGTAAAATTGAGGAGGGGCTTTTGAAAGGTAACACACGCTGTTGTTCCTGGGAGCCAGGTAGTGCTGTTCACCCAGCTCTGGGAACAGTAAGCTGGGCTCAAGGTCCAACATGCTGGATCCACTGGCACGGGCAGTGGCAGGTGCCAGCACCCAGCATCGTGAGGTGGATGTGAGAGGAGCCTGCCTTTCCCACCTCTGCTCAAAGCTCTCCCACCCAGGTGTGGTGACTAGATCTGAGGGACAGACACCCAGACTCGGCAGGAAATTCCTGTGGGACCAGGTGCCCTGGAACGGAGGGGCATGCCCAGCTCCTCTTGCCCCTATGCATGCAGGTGAAGGCAAGCCCATACCCACGGTGAGTCAACAGGGACTTGCCTGCAAAATGCAGGTAATCCGTAGGGGCTGAACTGGTTCCTCTCTTCCCTTACCTTCCAGCACCTTCTCCATGGTAGGGCATTATTTTTCTGTAAAGAAGATACCCCTCGGGGCACCTGGGTGGCTCAGTGGATTAAGCCTCTGCCTTCGGCTCAGGTCATGATCTTAGGGTCCTGGGATCAAGCCCCACATGGGGCTCTCTGCTCAGCAGGGAGCCTGCTTCTCCCTCTCTCTCTCTGCCTGCCTCTCGGCCTACTTGTGATCTCTCTCTGTCAAATAAATTAAAAAAAAAAAAAAAAAAGAAGATACCCCTCAACACCATCCAAGTGCACTCTTATCCTTCTAACTTTAATATGTCTACCTTGCATTAGTAAAAGAAGAACCCAAGGTATCAGACCCCACCAGCTAACGCATTTAGAAATACTTCCAGTTAATACTAACACCTGAACAACACAACTGCAGGTTCAGGGTACAGAACAGGAAATCCAGATTCACTGCCTTCCGCCCCCTTTCCTATAGACTTATGGAGACCCCAAGGGGTGTGCAATCACTTGCTTCTGGAGCTGGTGGAGTTAGGGGTCCTCAGCCCTACAGGCATCTTACCACTTCCCCTGAATCTGGAAGCCGGTACCAAGGCTCTCAATTGCATCTTATCTACCCACCTGTTCTTCCCTCCCTACAGGGTGACAGCAGCCATGCTCTTCTGGACCTGCTGGACCTCCTACCACTGCCAACCAGGTTTCTGCCCCTCACACCAGTCCCAGACTTCTCCCAGGAGCTCAAAGTTTACTTTGAGGTGATCATAAGATAATATAAAATTGAAATGAATTTAGTAGCCATTGTGGGTCATTTAGACTTGACTGTCATTTTTCCATAGTAATGAAAATAGATAGGGTGAGAGTAGACACCGAGAGCCTTCTTTTCTACCCTTGAGTCCCACTAGGATCATCCAGTTCTACAAAGAAGGGCTCGAACTGCCAGCAGTGGAGAGAGTTGGGGCACATGAGTTGTATCTCTGCTTGGTCCTGTGGCTGACGGCAGTGTGTTCCCAATGTAATTCTTCTTTTTAGGTGACAAGGAGTTGGAGAAGGGGATGCTGAGCAAAGGAGTCCATATATTCCCCATAACTCGAATTACTACAATGAATTGCTACATTACTCACCTTTGCACTAGACATTAATCACAAAAACAAAAAACTGCCGAGCCAGGGAGTTAGAGAGGATGTGCTATTTCAGCCTGCACCCTGTGCCAAATGCCGGCAGCCGGGACGAGGTTTGCTGAGCTCCCCCTTCCCATCTGCTGCTTCACTATCAGTGCAGTGGCCAGAGAGGGAAAGTCTCAGCAGACCCTGAGGCGGAGCTGGACCCCTCACAGCATGAGGACCACCCGCCTGCAAAGGGCTCTCCAGATCGTGCTCTGAGGCCCCAGGCTTGCCGTTCAATTTGTCTCCACAGCCTCATGCCTGATTTGGCCAACCCCTAGAGAACCCGAAATATTAAAAATATCCATGCTATTTAATATTATATATCTGGAAGAAAAATCAACAAAAATTATTTCTCCGATGTCACAGAAAGAGGTAAATTATTAAGGTAAAAAGGAAGTTACCAGGAAATATATATACATATTATGATCTCATGTGTCTATGTATGTTTTAACAAAATACAGAATATTCTACTCTCCATCAGCTTATGGAGACAGTCTCAAATGTGACTTTAAGTAGGCTTGCAGAAGATGAAGATGTATGTCTAGAACAACTGAGTAGGGGGCTAGGCTATTCCTTTAACATGACTTCTGGAAGTGCTTCCCTCCCCCCAGCTGGGCCTCAGATCTAGGGTCCTGTATAAAGCAGGGAAACAGAGTGGGGTGGGGATAGGAAGCTGGTCATGAGCCACCTGTCCACACTGCCTCCACCAGCCACCAGTGCACTTGCTGTCACGTCCCTTCAGCTCCAGGGGTCTGCTAGCCTCGGGGCAAGGAACACTTGCCCTGCATCCCCCCCCACCCCCGCACCCTGCAGTCCTTTCTCTCTGGGTCTTTCCGAACCCCTCTCTCTCTGAGAGGGAAGAGGGCCTGGTTTCCCAGCACTCTAGCAGGAATAGAGCTCTGCTCTCCTTCTTTCATCTCCTTGATCCCAAAGAAAATCTTGCCCCAGAAGATATAAACTATTGCACATATAGATATAGATATAAAGAAAGTGCAAAGTTAAAAAAAAGTGTGAAGAAAACCCCATTCCCACCCACCCCCGTTAAAGGCAGACATGGCATGTTGCTTTTCCTGAACCTAGATTGTCTTCAAAAACTATTAAAATAGACTTAACAAACCTTGTCTTTTAAGAGTTGTCCAAAGAACTTATTTGTGTTTGAAAAAAAATACCTAAAGAGAGGAAAATGTATTTTATATCAAACAAATGTGAAGAACCTTGAATTATAACATCCTATAAAATACAACAAAAAGCTGGCCTTGTTTTGTTTGTTAATAATTTTTTGAGATAGAACTTAAATTCCATAAAATTCATCCAGTTTATGTGCACCATTCGGTGATTTTTAGTAAGCTTACCAAACTGTTTGACTGCCACCATAATCCAGCTTTTGGACCTTTCCATCACCCCAACAAGATTCCTCAAAACATTTCCAATCACTGCTGATGGCCACCTCCACCACAAGCAACCCCAGACCTTCCCCCGAGAAGTGTTTCTTCTCTTGCCTCTGCCAGCATTCTTAATTCTCTCAGAGGCTTGGGCTCTGAAAACAAACCAGGAATGCTTTCCTGGTTGCTTCACACTCTAACTGGCCATTCATCAGAGATAGAAAGAACCAACTTGGCCAGTTGCTTGAATGGTGGAGAAGAAGAAAAGAAACAAGGAAAGGACATTTATGTTGATGGGTACCTAAGGGGATAAAACCAGAGGAAGGAGAAGGGGGTACTTGCAGTCTTTAAACTGTGTGCTTCCTGGATTCATTTTGAACTTAAAAAATAAAGAAAATAGATGCTGGTATGGGTCAAGATGGCGGAGAAGTAGCAGCTGAGACGACATCAGGTAGCAGGAGATCAGCTAGATAGCTTATCAAAACATTGCGAACACCTACAAATCCAACGGGAGATCGAAGAGAAGAAGAACAGCAATTCTAAAATGGAAAATTGACCACTTTCTGAAATGTAGGAGCAGTGGAGAAGTGAATCCAAGGCAACGGGAAGATAGACCGCGGGGGAGGGGCCAGCTCCCGGCAAGCGGCGGAGCAACGGAGCACTAAATCGGGACTTTTAAAAGTCTGCTCCACAGAGGGACATCGCTCCAGAGGCTAAACTGGGGTGAAGCCCACGTGGGGTCAGCGTGGCCCCAGGTCCCGCAGGGTCACAGAAGGATCGGGGGTGTCTGAGTGTCGCAGAGCTCGCAAGTATTAGAGAGGGGAAGCCGGCTACAGAGACAGAGCCGAGGAGTGAGCTCTCAGCTCAGGGTTACCTTGAACCGGTCGCAGGCTGGGTGAGCTCGGAGCACAGCCGGAGGCCAGGGAGACGGTAGTGATTGGGCGCTTTTCTCTGAGGGCTCACTGAGGAGTGGGGCCCCGGGCTATTGGCTCCTCCGGGCCGGAGACTGGGAGGCTGCCATTTTCATTCCCGTCCTCCGGAACTCTACGGAAACTGTTCAGGGAAGAAAAGCTCCCGAAAGTGAACCTGAGCAGATTACTTAGCCCGACCCCTGGTAAGGGCGGTGCAATTCCACCTCGGACAAAGACACTTGGGAATCACTACAACAGGCCCCTCCCCCAGAAGATCAACAAGAAATGCAGCCAAGACCAAGGTCACTTACCAAGGAGAGCAGCGGAATTCCAGAGGAGGAGAAAGCAAAGCAAGGAACTCATGGCTTTCTCCCCATGATTTTTTAGTCTTGCAGTTAATTTAATTTTTTCCTTATTTTTATTTTTTTCTCCTGTTAAATTTTTTTTAACTTTTACCCTTTTCTTTTTTAACGTTTTTTAACTAGTTTATCTTAACAATACCTTTCCAAAAAAAAAAAAATCTTTTTTGAATCTTCATTATTATAGTCATATTTTATCCTTCATAGTATTTAACTTTATTTTTTGTATACACATAGGGTTTTTTTTCCTTCTAAAAATTTTGGAATACAACTTCCTCTAGTAGATCAAAATATACCCTAAATCTAGCTCCAGGCTTTTTCTAGTCTCCAGCCTGAGCAAATTCTCTCCACTTTCTTTTTCTTTATTCTCCCAACCAACTTACTTTATCAACTCCTTTTTTTAGAAATTTAAAAAAAATTTTTTTCATCTTTGTAGGCATATTCCATCCCTTCATTCTCTTTACCCTTAAATACGTTTTTCATTCTTTAAAATTTTGGGAGGTAGTTTCTTCTAAGAGACCAAAATACCCCACAATTAAGTGGGTGACCCTGTTCTAGTCACCAGTCTAATATATATATATTTTTTCTTCTTTATATTTTTTCTTTATTTGTTTACTTTTTAAAAATTTTTTTATGAACTTCTTTTTATCCCCTTTCTCCCCCCTACAATTTGGGGTCTCTTCTGATTTGGTTAAAGCACATTTTCCTGGGGTCTTTGCCACCCTTTTAGTATTTTATTTGCTCCTTCATATACTCTTATCTGGAAAAAATGACAAGGCAGAAAAACTCACCACAAAAAAAAGAACAAGAGGCAGTACCAAAGGCTAGGGACCTAATCAATACAGACATTGGTAATATGTCAGATCTAGAGTTCAGAATGAACAATTCTCAATTGACAGAATGACAATTCTCAACATTCTAGCTGGGCTCGAAAAAGGTATGGAAGATATTAGAGAAACCCTCTCTGGAGATATAAAATCCCTTTCTGAAGAAAAAAAAGAACTAAAATCTAACCAAGTTGAAATTAAAAAAGCTATTAATTAGATGCAATCAAAAACGGAGGCTCTTATGCTAGAATAAATGGGGCAGAAGAAAGAATTAGTGATATAGAAGACCAAATGACAAAGAATTAAGAAGCTGAGGAAAAGAGGGACAAACAGCTACTGGACCACAAGGGGAGAATTCGAGAGATAAGTGACACCATAAGACGAAACAACATTAGAATAATTGGGATTCCAGAAGAAGAAGAAAGAGGGGAGCAGAAGGTATATTGGAGAGAATTATTGTAGAGAATTTCCCTAATATGGCAAAGGGAACAAGCATCAAAATCCAGGAGGTGCAGAGAACCCCCCTCAAAATCAACAAGAATAGGTCCACACCCCATCACCTAATAGTAAAATTTACAAGTCTTAGCAACAAAGAGAAAATCCTGAAAGCAGCCTGGGAAAAGAAGTCTGTAACATACAATGGTAAAAATATTAGATTGGCAGCAGACTTATCCACAGAGACCTGGCAGGCCAGAAAGAACTGGCATGATATATTCAGA